>JABMBR010009721.1:0-44972 GCA_018881525.1 Meteorus sp. PSUC_FEM 10030008
ATATATTATTACTTATAAGCTTTCGCATTTCTTCCAACTGCATTCGTCGTTGTAACGTTTATTCGTTTGCTGTGTGCACAAATGTCACGTTACATCGGTATTTTATCGATAGCAACAGTGGGGAAAATGGAAAATGTAGAAATTGATGAGAAGAGAAATAGAAATATATAAATGAAATTAGATGATCGAACAAGATTGGATTTCATTTTGTGCAAACTCCTGACCTGAATTTCTTCTGACACTTAAATACATCTACGTCAAAAGGTTGAATGTCATGATAATTTTATTTGATATTAAAAATTTTTAATCTGTAACAGACAAAATGGAAAATGTATTTCTGTATATTGATGAGAATTCAGTATAGTCAGACGTGAGGATAAAAATTATTGTTGGATTTATATGAAAAAATAGCGGCATGAACTGTGAGTATAACTGCGCACAGTGATATCACAGGCTGATAATAAAACGAGGCGCAAAAGTTCTCTCAAGCAGAAATGCCCGAGGTCGGAAACGAGCGTTTTGTTTGAAACGTCGACCGCGTGCCGAGAGAGTCACGCACAATTACTCCCGACGCCATAAGTAGCACTATATGCGCACGGTAATTATGTCGTTGCACCTGCTTCAAGCATTGTTTACCTGAAGGGTTGAAGAGGATAAGGAGAAAGAGGAAGCAAATTATACCTAAGACTGAGTACATTTAAATATGCGTACAAATTTTCTACGTAATTCGAAGCAACGAATAAAAATTTGTTTGCAGTTTTAGCGAATATCAAAATTTTAATGAGTCAACAAAACTCATATTCACGAATTATATTGAATTCTTTGGAACAGAACTGAAAAATTGTCCCAGTTATAAAATTGAAATTTTATGATCTGGAAATATAATAGAATGAAAAATTTATGTATAAACGTGTTTGAGAGTGAATTTTTGAAAGAGAACACCAAACGTAACGATATAAATCCATACGTAATATTCTTTCACGCACGACTGATATTGCATCCGTGGTCCTTATTGTTGAACAATAACGATCGTAACGCTGAACGATCTTGCGTTTACGCAGGCGTTAAATAGTTACGCGCAGTTGAGCCGATCGTATAACGTGAACTGCATTTATGCGCCATATCGCGCGTCACGCGCCACAGATTGTTGCCAGCCCTCAACTCAGCTTCCAAAGTATATACACACACCAATATCTATATAACTATATATCTATATACATATGTATATCCATGTATATAAATATACGACGCAGATATTCCTTTTGCATATTCTCTTCAGAGCAGTAACATTAACCGTACCTGTATAGGGAACGACCAGATGGCGTAAGGACACTCGAGTGTCGCTGGCAAAGTTATTTCATATATGGAGACAGTTGAGTTTAGTAATAGAAAGGACAGAAGCTCATATATTTATTCCAATAGCTTTCCCAATATTCACTATTGTTACACAAACAAAGGAGATAATCTTTCATTTGCTAATATAATGACACAATAAACTTTGACATAATTAACTTTTCGGATATGGCAAAGTATTCATGGAAAGTTTTCAACGTGACGTGCACGAGTTTTGCATACGACACACTGACGACGGCAATGAGTAATAAACAAGCAAGACAGGGAGATGACAACGACGAAAATGTTTTAATGATGTGCGTTGTGAAGCGTTGTGTGTGAATTGATGGTTGGAAAGGCGGGCGAATAGCGCAGAGAGTAGAAAAAAAATACGAAAAAAAAAAAATGAGGAAGATGTGAACTGATATTACCAAGTGGACGTCGAGAACCGGCGTCGTGAGCTGTCCTTTCAACTTCCCTTGAGATGCTTGCTCGGAATACCATAGCATAATGGTGTCGGAGTTGTGTGCGACGTGGACTCGTCTTCTGGCAATTCGCCCGGTTATACAGGGTGCACATCAACCAGACGAACGAAACATAAGGAGAGATGAAAACGAAGTGATGGGGAAAAAGAGGGGGAGAGAGACCGGGCGATTCGTGACGAGCTTGTTAAGTTTATCGAAAGCACCGAATTAAGAGTGAAGTCCAGACTCCTTTCATTAATAATTATAACGTGCGTCATCTTTTATTGATTTAATGATGACGAAAATGTATATTTGATGGAAAAATGAAGGGAAAGTTTATGATTAGTGCAGTTGATGAATTTGAAATATTTTGAACAAGTGTGGAAATTGTTTCTATTAATTTAATGTCAACAATTACGCTGCGATGGATGGACATCAACTTGATAAATTGGATTGAAAAAATATCGTAAAGAATGGCCAAAATGCGTAAGATATAAGTCAGTATAAACACACACGGTGCGTAATGATGCATCAGCAATGCGAGACTGGTGATTATTAATCACGGCAATCATCATTAGCATCGCTCTGGTCCAATGTAACTGTCGTGCGAGTTCGCAGTAATCATCCTCGGTCCGTAACATTCAGCGTGTTCCAAATCGTGGTAACAGTGGAGAGTGAGTGTGAGCGAGACGTGAGGAGATACACAGTCATGAATAGAGAGAGGAAGCAAATGAGAGTGAACAATCGCGAGGGGGAAATGCGAGGAGGCGTGTCGCATTGGCGACGTATTGTTAATTACGAACGCTCAATTTAATTATACACGGTATAATAATTATCATCCATGGACATAATTAACGAATTCACATAACGAATATGTAATTATCGAGACAAATGTTATGAAAAAATAATAATAATGAAAGCTGTAAAAATATCAAGCGACGGTCGTATATCAATGGGAATTAATACGATTTTCATGGATATGTTACGTATGCATTTGACAATTTTCGTTTTTGTCTCATGTTGGTTGAATATAACTACAACAGTATACATGAAAAAAATTGAATTATTCACGTGACAATGGGTGAATTGAGAATAATAAAAGTATCAACAAAAAAAAAATTGAATGAAATAACAAAAATCACAAATCATGAAATGAAAATAAAAAAAAAATTGAAGCACAGCATTGTGAACAAATTTTCGCAATTGTTCGACGGTAGATCGAAATCAGTGATGAAAAACAGGAAAAAGAGTAGAAAAATTGTAGAAATGAACGTGTACATATAAATAAATAAATGGAGTGAAAAAAAAAAAAAAAAAAATCCACAGAGATGTGACAATGAAGGGAAAGAGTGAGAGAGCCCACGCACGCAGATTCGAGGAATATAAAAATTGCCGAATCGAAAAATGAGCGTTGGGACGGTTGGCAATTGACAATATATCCATATATATGTATACAATGAATGAAGCCGGAAATTTCAAAAAGCATTCACACAAGCGAGATGACCGAGGATGAATTTTTATTTTGTTCGTGCTTGTAACAGCTTGCACAAATCCCATCGATGATATATGATCGTGGACTTCTCTTGTACGCATTTGTATGTGTAATATATATTTTTTTTTTCATTTAAAATGTCTACAGTGTTGACACAGCTCCCTTGGATTGTGCACATGTATGGATATTAATTCAACGCTAAAATTCATATTGTGAAAATTATAAATTAGCAAAGTCAACACCCACGTTCAGGCAATCAAAATTCTTCTGAAATAAATTTAGTCTGAAATTGAATTAGCTCACATATGAAGGTCATACTCATACGAAGATTTTGCTTTGTCGAAAACTGACTCATCATCCTCAACAAAAATAGAATTGAAGAGTTAATTATTCAACTTCTTGGTTTTACAAGTATGCGAATACACGAACAGTCTTTATAAATAAAATATAATGTAAAGTAGCGAGGAAAACTTAAACTCATGATGGCTACAGCTGCAATCCTGGTAGCTAATGAAATTCACCGCATTGTAGGCGCGTCAATAAATGACCGAGTGGTGCAACGTTGGCATTGCTTAATAAGCACCGTTCGTGACAAATTGCCGAGTCGTGATGCAACGGTATTCATGAAAAGCGAGAGACTATATGAGAGTGTTAACATGAGCGAGAAAGAAGCAGAACAGCCGCTCTTGGTGAGGTGTATGAGGGTGTGTGACAACACGGTATATGGTAGTGGCTGCTGCTTGCGCGTTGCTGATGGCAGTGTGTGAACGCAACCGACAGAGAAGGGTGTGTAACGGATTGTTGTTGGCGGAGAAGCATACATCACGAAAGCACCCGTCAGGATCTCAAATAGAGACTGGAATGACAATAATTGATTCCTCCCTTCTCACAAACTGAACCTACTGCCACTATGCTCGTCCCACAGTATCGCTCCGTAGTCAAATTCCTGCTTTTTCTAGAAGTACTCTTGTGCCTATTATCAACCACCTAGAAGTCATTCCAGCTGATACATTCCATGGTGCAATACGAAGCGAATCAAGATTGTGATAGATGACTTTCTAAAGAATCGCCTTCACCTACGTGCTATCATAATGTAAACTATACTCAAGATAGCAGGATTATAATATTTGGAATTCTCCACAGGCGTTTCATTGTCGGCTCTCAAGTCCTGGACAAGTGACATTAGAATATTAACGCAATCCCAACGAGAATAGCGAGACGAAGATGGACGTAGGGATAAGGGTGCTGGACGCAACGCATATCACACCCCATTCACTAACGCGAAATGGGATCATACTGGACCCTCCCTAAAGGATTGCAGCATCACAGTGTCCACAATATATATATAGAATGGGTGAGAATGTGGCTTCGGAGGATGACATGAGCAACGACTCCCAAGGGAAGTGCAAATAGTTTCCCAAGGATGTTATATGTCACTCCCAGGATATAACAAAAGCTTGGAGATACTTCTCTTATTGGCCGGACAATTGTGTTAAAATATTTTTCCAAAACCCTTCTCAACAACAACAACAACAACAAAAACAACAACAGCAGCAGCAGCGACAACTATCACTGCTATCACTATATCTTTACTTGTATCCTGGCACTCTAGCTACCTCTCAATTGCGAGAGTCACTCGAAGTCTACGTGGACACGAACGAGGGATCAAAGATCGGGTCATTGGCCATGAACTCAAGCTTTAACCCATGAATTCACCGGAACCGTCTCTTCTTCCAACGTACAAGTGAAACAGAGTGGGACCCAGTGAAACGGAAGATAACTTGTGGAAAATAAAAGTGTGAGGAAAGAAATGATCATGATGGAGGCAGTGTAAATGCTTGGACGACGTGTAGCAGTGGGGTTTAGTTGAAACGCCGGTACCAAAACTCCCGAACGTAATAAAACTCGATATCCGATCGTCTGGCCCTGCCATCTGCCATGGCAAAGGGGTGTGTCTGGAGAATTTTTATCGTCCATACCCGGACTTAGCGGTGGTGACACCGATGGGGTCGATTCAAGAACGTGGCTTTTTGAAGACGCAATTCAAGTGGTGGATCACTCATTCCGTCGTGTATAATATCACGGTGGCAATGGGGGAAGTTCGAATAAACGAACGGAGGGCATATAGAAGTTAGTGCAGAGAGCTTCACGTTGTGAGTGCTGAACCTCGACCATCCCACTTGGTGTGGGCAATACCTTAAAAGCAACCACTGGATCCCACCTACCAGCCGTCATTCTCAGATTTCTTAGTGGGAGATAATCCTTCTTCAACATCTGGTCGATTCAATACCACTTGCTTTACTATCACTCCTTTTTTTCGTCCACCTTTACTTTTTTCACCCTTCTTATTTACTCCCTTTCATAATATACTCAATGGTGTGCGTTCATATTATTTTTTTTCCTCCATACACATCATTTTTTTATTGCCGTATATGGAATGGTGGGAAGGGTTGTGAAAAAATAGAAAAAGAAAATAAAATGCTGCGGTTTTCGATACACCGACTTCTTTTTTTTTCATCCATCCGATTTCAGGACGTTATCGAGTCACGGCTCGAATGGAGCGTGAAGGGATGAGTCGATAGCAAAGAGAGACAGCGAGGCCCTCGAGCGCGAAACCGTTTATCGGAAGTTGGTTCATCAATCACTCGTGAAATAAATAAATTTTTTTTTCTCTCCTCCATCCCGAGGATATGAAAGATATATATATGTATATGTATAGAGGGAGATGGAGTGAGAGATTATGAAGGAAGAAAACAAAAACCCACGATGCCAAACGCCCTTTTTGACTTTATTCAACTGAATATAATGTCATAAAAAATCCAATTCAAATATTATTTCATTATGTTTGTGTATATACATCAATAAGTATACAAATTTATATAGATGATGGACAAAAAGGGTGGGTAGGTAATTTGTTCCATTTGCTTTTACCAAAGTCATTTCTCTATAAAACAGAATAGAACCATCAGGATCGGAAAATACCGCAACATATTAAATTTGGCAAATTGTTCCTTTATGCAAGACAAAACTTCAAATAATTTTGATTTAATAATATTGTATTCAAAATGTCGTCAGCCGAACAATGCAAAAGCAGCAATGACTATACACTGAAAATATATACAGTTGGAGACTCGTCTGGAAGTCTCCTCCATGACGCAGCAGCAGCAGTTCCGGTTTACGCAGGAAGTCGAGAGTTTCAGAACAAACTTTTCGGTTGGTCTACATACATGTCACCCTCTCGCGCATTGTGACGCATTAATAAATTGCTCTGAACAAGCATAAGGACACGAGAAAGTGAGAGCACACAGTTTCCTACGAATATTCACGGTCGAATTTTCATTAGTTTTCTCCCTGGTACTACAACTTTCCAACGGGACTATCAACTAATGAATATATACAGAACACTCTGATACCTATTTTATATTCTGAATATGATTATTAAAAGTGAATGGGAATGAAAAAAGATTTGTATGTTCGATGCAGTTGATCTGGTCCTGCATGAAGTTTTTTGGCTGTTGTACACAATTACACATGGACAATAAACAGACGGAATTAAGATTGATTGCACCAACGTACATCATTCTGGTTACTTTCCCTAAACTCTGAAAGTCGAATTGGACAGTAACCAGTTGGATAAAGTAACGAGGGCGCGTCTCGTTACTTGTGCGAAAAACAGAAGAGAAAAGAACGATCGACATCCAGACGATTTTTCACAGAGTTAAGTAAAAGAAGTAACGGGCGCGGCCAAACGAATACGAATCGATTTCTATACACCTCACATTATCTCTGACACACAACCAAAGTATACGTCTCATCATTTCCTTGTGTGCTTTTCGCAGTAGATACATTCTGAAAGAGGAAGTGGATGAATGTGAAGGGATAAAAAACTGTGAAGACTGAAACACAAAAACAATACGAAAAACAAGGGGAATAAAAGAGACGATGCTTTTCTTCTATTCCACTTTTGTACACGCTATGGATATATCTTGTTGGAAGTTGGCATATACACTGACTCATTTTCGAGTGTTGGTTCTCAAAGAATTTTTGTATATAAACACGTTCGCACGCATGTCTTTTATCAAAGGCATTTTACAATGATGACGACATAAGATAACAATAAAGTTGAATGTGTTCGGGCTATCATCCGAAAATTCTGTTGAATTTTTTGAAGTTTATTTTGTCACACATCCTTTGACAACTTTTCCTTTTCATATCGAGTTTGCAAGTTTCTTCACGAGTTTTTTTTGTCTCACGTATATTGCTTGTTCACTGCCATTGACAAACTTCTGTACCCTTTCGCATGAACTCAAAAGTTTGAAGAACATGAGAATATATTAATCTCCAGCAATCAAGACCCCTCAAAAATCAAGTAGGAACATGATGGATATCATAATTGGAAGGAAATCATAATACTCAAATGAGAATTCATCACAATTTATTCCACTGCTGATTTCCACTTTTTATTTCCTGTCTTTCACTCAACAGACAGTACTCCTAACATTCTTTTGGTTACTTTCCCAGATCATTGGTGGCATCCCAAATCCATCAATCGCTGCCACACGTACGAAAGGAATTGACTGTCGACCGCGGGTTAAAGATGACCGATCGGTGATGAACGAGGGTGCTAACGATACTCCGACTCTCAAATATACGCGCATAGGTGTGGCATGAATCGTTCCAACACATAATCGATACTTGTTTGTACCATCTTCAAGTCTGCACTACTTTCAATATTATAAAATCTTCTGAAGACGCACATGATTATATTGTTACAGGTTGGAAATTTCTATGGAAAATATCTGGGGTGAATCTGTTGTCATACCGTGTGCGATGTCACAAAGTTTTGCGGAGACGAACGAAGATATCAACTTGTCTGTTGACTCTGTACATAAGCTATGTAGAAAGCTCAAAGGTGTTGACGGCGTCAAGACAACTATTTCTTGTTGATGCCGCTGCTTACTTGCAACACCATCTCTATAGAACATTATGGTATACGAAACACGTCAGAGGCGTTGGGTCCACGTCGTAGGCACTATCCTCTTACTCTCTACCTACTTTACACATTTATGAAGGTGCGAGTATCAAAGGCTGCCAAGATCAGTACACCCGAAGGTCTTGAGGGAATTGAACTAGAGAGTGTAATATCGTGTGAACAGCAACAACCCTGAAACAATCGATCCATCCACACTGAATACCAGTCAACAACGAATTTTGAGATCACTGTGAGTGTGCATAGTTGTCAAATGACCATCCCAATTTTTCGTATTTAGATTGCACAACAACTATTTGTCGATCTGATCAATCGCTTGCGGTGTTTCCCATCACAATATTCCAACCAGTTTTTTTTTGCTGTGTCAATACGCAACTCATTCAGTTGAGAAGTAGAACGCTTATGAAATGGAATAAAATTACTACGACCTCGTGATGAAATTGGAAAATGTGTATTCAATGACTTTTTTATGATAGGAATTCAAATCGGAAATATTGTTGGGGAATAAATTGATGAAAGAGAATGTGTTGACAGATAAAGGGAAAGAGATTCCGTATGTATGTAAACATGTTGGTAAAGGGGATTATATTATGTCAAAAATGTCAACGATCCGGAAACTTTCTGTTTCTTTCTCTGCTTTTTTATTTTTGTTTATCACTCGCATCAACATCCAAGAGTAAAGCGGCTTGTGTCAAGCGAATCCAGGTGCGTGTGTGTTGGAAGACCGAAAAAAGAAAAAAGGATCCCTTACATTCTGACACGAGGAGGGAAAATTTGATAAGGGACCTCGACCTACACGAAGGAGGATTAAGTGTTCTTTTGCCAGCGAAATGGATTACATGATTACAGGACTTTGACTTTTTTTGTGTCGATATTTCTTTATTTTTTTTCATTCTCCGTGCGGATGTATTTTTTCAGTCGAATCGCCCATGGTGAAATTGTCTGCGGTATGACAGTGGAGTGGAACGCAACAAATGAAGAATCTCGAAACGATTAAAGAGTATTTTTTACAAGCTCTTTCTCTACGCCCGTGTTTTTTTTGTTGAAAAAAAAGGAATAGATAGTGATGACAATAATAGAAAGAAAATAGTTTGAAAAAGAGTTTTCATCCAACTCACATTCTTTTCACCGGAACATGGTATTTTTGTACAACGAAAAAAATTATCCCCTTCGTTCAGGGGGTTTTCACAGAGACAAAAAAGAATCACACTGAACAATTTCTCGCGTTGAAACGATAAGGGTCAGTGAAACAAAAAAAAAACACATTGGGAAGTCACCGCGGAGGTGGAGGCACAAGGAATGTTGGGAAAATTGAAAAATTGTCGGTGTTGTACCGCGGAGGAAAAAAAAGAAATGGCAGATGAAAGGAAAATGAAACAGCAGTTAGGAAATGAAAAAGAGAGTGAGATCAGTTGAATTTTGGTCGACCGATGGGTGACTGTAGTGGCCGCGTGTATTTAAGAGCCTATAAAGGGTGACGCAGAGATAAAGGTTCTTATACTACTGCGAGGAAGGGTTGGAACGCGTAGACAAATGGACAAAAAAATTTGGACAAAGCGAACAGCGTACTGCATACTTGAAATACCACCAAAGCCATTTCTCGTATTCTCTTTACCCTCTCTACTTTGTGATGTCATTCCCGATCTTTCTCTAACTCCTCATCACGAATTCTTGCGCCGAGCTTTTTTTTTCACCCACTGGAAAACTAACTTGTGATACTTTCAACTTCTTATATAAACCCTTTTCTGACTTGATAAATAGTCCGTGAAGTGACTATTTGAAACTCTTTGAAATTCATCACCAGGAACAATCATCAGAGTGAATCAGAATCAAAATTATTCATTTGAGGTGATTCCATACATAGATATAAATTGTCACAACTTGGAATCACAATTTACAGAATAAAAATGAAACAATTCCTGATGTTACTGATTGATTGGGCAATTTTTTCATTCACCATCGAATAGTTAGACTCACTCCGATAAAAATTGTCTCAATAATAACCAACAGAAACTCTCTGATGTGTTTCATTTTTGCATCCCTTCATTTCCATATCGCTATTCTTCTAAACTGGTCAAAGAGATAATATCTCCTCTTTGATAATTTCACACGTGGTAAAAAATGTATTCAATGATAGGATGGTTTCATAAGAATGGTGAGGTTTAAATTGTGCTTGAAAAAGTTATTATGCGAGAAGCACAAAGCCGCTTTTCATGGCTTCACCACACCAACATTAAATATTCTGACTGACTTTGTTGATTTGCGCTCATACAAAACCTATACACACCTCAATATAGTCATGAAAACAGAGTTTTTCAACGATGATACTAATGAGACGTGTTCAATCACCACACAACGATCGTAACATCTGATATTTTATGCCTCTCTATTGTCCAACAATACTTGTACAATGTTAACAGAAGGGATATGTACGTGTGAATTGCTGAGAAAAATTGTGCTTCATAAATTTTGAATTTTCTCGAGTTTCATTCAGCGTTAAAGTACGTTGTCCGCGTCATGAAAACGACCTCAACGCACTACTACTTGAGAAAACTTGCACAAAACTTTTACGGTAAACACATTCGTAGTGCTATCCACTTAATGGCAAGAGTATTTCTCGTATGTTTCCTACCCATACACATACATACGCCCACACACACACACACTCGCTAACATTTTCCCACATTCAAGCTTTACACTTCCATAAACTTATGTCTTTTCTCTTTTTACCACCTCCCATTTTCAAAATGGAACGATATTTCATTTCAAAGTGCTGCTAATTCGCATTCATGATTCTCCTATGATTTGTCATCTCATCATCACAAATGCATCAACAGAATCAGTTTTATGTACGATCTGAAGAGAATTTAAGTACACCAAGACAATTTACATATATACAACAAAACTATGTTTACATTTACACAGTTGAAAGCCCCTAGAAAGAAGAGTTGAACAAAGAGACTTGCGAATGACAAGTACATTTAAACTGATGCAAATTTTGTCAACTAAATTTATCCCACGTTGCTTGCGTTCATTAGAGAAATAAGTCTTTCAACATCTTTATTCACTTTCTACTTTTTCTACAACAAACTTCATGTTGATGACAATCATGAAATAAATTCGACCATATTTCCAATCAATCTCTCTCGTTTATTCCACATTGAGTGGTGTCACATCTTGAAATAGTTTATAAAATGAACCAAGACGAGTGAAAGAAGAAAAAAATGAGTAGCGTGAGAAAGGGGATGCGAGAATATATGTGGTGGTAGTAACGCCTGGTGAACTGCTATCAGTGCACTCAAGATCTCGTAGCGGGTCGTTGCATCGATGAGAGGGTGCGGAAAGAGGAGTGACGTGGAGCTTGCTAAAGCTATATATATGTGTATATATATATTGTGAAGAACGAATAGGATGATGGTGATAGCGAACAAGCAGCAATGCCAGTCGGTAGTACTACTGATGGTAGTGGTGGTGGTAGTTCTAGAGGGTTGAATATTCATTCGTGTTACATATGGATCAGCATTGAGCGTCGCCCGGGTGGCACAAGCGAAAGCTGAGGGTACAAATGACAAAAAAAAAGGGAGAGAAATGTATATCCAGTACTCAGATGGAAAAGACTTTTTGATATTAAAGCATCATGTGCGAATTATTCAAATCAATTTAATTATTGAACCGTGAGAAGGGAAATTATCATGATGATAAATTTTGAATTATTTCAGCTATTTCTGTGCATTACAATCACAAAGATGGATAACGTTGAAATATTATCCAGTACCATACAGATTTGTCTCACATAGTGTTCAGCAATTTGATATGTTGAGACAGTGATTTCATGTGAATATGGAGTTATGCAGTCACTTGAGCTATATTTTCATGAGACTACAAGTGTGCAAGATCAAGCATATCTATTATCCCTATCGTATGTTGAAGAGGGTAGTGAAAGCGTTGGGAAAATATATGGATGGAAAATGTACGAAAGAAACAGAGGATGGAGATAAAGCGAGAAAGATGAAAGTTCGACCAAGGCGACAGAATGCAGCTCAGTATATAACGTAGCTAGATTGTTGCTTGGTGTTCTATCATCAACATTTATCCCTCGACAAATACATATGAGCTATATCCTTTCATGGACGAAAATGTTGGTGCAACATTGGATGTTATCGGTGCTACATGTTGACCAGCCAAGGAGAAACGTTGGGAAATTGGTTAGAGGAATATGCAACAAATATTTATCTGCTTTGATGGATGTTCGTATTGGAATTTTCCAAGTATCAATTGAATTTGGTAAAATGAATCATAAAAAAGAAGGCAAAAGGAAATCGAACGTTTAATTCTTGTCTACGCAATGGGGATGAGCTGGATCACCACTACCGCCATTACATTCAACCCCCATCGGCTTCAAGCACGATCAAAGAAAGGAACCCTTCTCGCTTAGCAGCCATTTCATTCATTTCCGGTCTCAGGGATGGTGGAGATCCATTTGCTATTACCCCCCATACCATCGTTCGCTCTCTGCCACTCTCTTTCCTTCAACAACGAACGCCATTGTATGGCTCTCATCCTAGTTCCACTGGCTCTCGTTGTTCATTCTCTGTCTCACACCCGCACACTCACGTACTTCACTTGCTCAACGTCGTCGTCGCGCTTGCCATCGTCCATCAGATCGTCAGTCAGTTTACATTAGATGCTGAGAAAAGAGTAGTCAAGGTGAAGACTTACTTATATTCTATAGAAAGGTAAGAGCAATGTTGTACACTTTTGCAGTATGACGTATATATACACATTTAAACCAGCCATTACTTAACAGTAATTATCGCTTTTCAGTTTCAATTTTATTCACAATATTCCTTCTCATTATCATTTATGAAATATTGCAACACTCAATGTGCTAATAATGAGGAAGTGGAGTAAGAAAAAGAACTGAAGGATAAAATGTGGAAAGAAACGATTCACAACTTCACCTCAACTATTTCTGATTAGAGATAAAAAAAATTCACAAAATGTAGTAAACTCATTTATTATACAGTGTGTGAATATAGTCCATTAATGAACATTATTTTGTATATGAGTTGCAAATTTGATATTGTAAACAAAGAAGTGATTGCAGATTTGATGATAAACTGAATATAATTTGACTTTTATCACGCGATGATCGAGAGTAGTTTTAATACTATGAAAACAAAATCAAAATTTATGACTCATGATAAAAAAATTATATTAAAAAAATATGAAGAAATGAAATCATAATAAAATGTAGAAACGATTTCAAACGCTATTGGCTGTTATTAATGTACTCATGTGCTTGTGCAGTGGGACTTTGAATGTTGAACAATTTTAATTTTACTGCCCCACGGGGATACTGAGAGAGTGTGATGGTGAGTGAGAGGAAAAACAAGTGTGGCGAGATCTCACAGCGACTCTAAAAAACCGCCCGATGGCAGCACAAGTCTAAACACATTGAAGATCATGAAAATCTCTAGAGTTTATTTTACTTATTCGTTCACCAGATGATGCTTCACAATCTCAACATGCGCACAAACATCTCATTTTCATTTCCATCATTACCATTTCATTGTTGAGATTGTTGCCTTCACAATTTCACCAGACATATCTTTCCATAAAGTTATACACAACGACATTCCATGAATTTTATCGTCACACCAACTTCACAAACAACTGCATGACAAGTGTCATCATCACCGATAGGGATATCATCACTTCGGTTGGATAATGCGCTATTTGGATGTTCTCATTGCCATTCTCCCTCGTCACAAAGTATATCACCCTCCAATTTTTCTTTTATTTTTCCTTCTACTTCACCTTATTCTACCCCCTGAAAAAAAAAGGAGAGAAAAGATGAAGCAAAAAAAGATGGAGAAAGAACCATCATCGCCCCAGCTTAAGCATCAAGTGAACGAACGAAAGAACAGACAAAACACACACACGGAAGTGCGCAGGAGTTCGTCAATGGGATCTCCTTGCGAATTTATCTTTTGTACTTCTTCACTTTTTTTTTCTTCTTTATTCTTTTCATTCTGTTTCTTCCTCTCTCCCTCTTCTTGTTTTTTTTTCCTGTATACATACACACATATATTCTCACCTCCCTTTTTTTCCCCTACGTAGGGAGACTTTATGTGGAGATTATGCGCGTTCCTGAGGCAAGAGGAAGATTGTCGTCGACGAAGCGACACTGTGCATATAGTGCACGAGAATTTTTGTAGCTCGTATATAGTCTCGCGAGAAGGTTAGAGAGAAAACATATCGCCTCTGAACTGACGGTGAATTTTCTCAAGCCACGTTCCGTTGAGATTGCGTTTCCCCTGAGATGTTTTTTTATTCCTCCCTTCTTTTTCTTTCATCTTATTCTTCTTCGTTTATTTATTTCATTTTTCTTCTATTTTTCTTTTTTTCTCCCTATCCTTTACCTCTTTTCTTTTTCATTTGTTCTCTTTGTACTTTCATTTTGTATTTATTCTCATACTATTTTTCTCGTGGTTAGACTTGATACCTTTTTGTCGCGCTTGTTTTTCCACGCGTCTCCTCACAACAGTAATAGGAAAAGGTGGGGATATGCATAACGCACAGTGGCACCGGAACGGCAATAGCTAAACAAAGTCGCCGTTCAGTCGGGCATAACGTACCGTTGGTTTCGGCCGTTAAACGCATTCCGAATGCATTATTCCCTGCAATAAATCCTCGCCTCGTACTCGTAGATCAATAATTCCATATCCAAACGCTACGGTGCATGCATGTGCAACGCATATATATATACATATAAATATATATATATAGCGACATGTGTGTCCATGTGGTGGCGTTTATTTGCAACGTTAGTTCTCTCTATATATCTAACTGACAAAATCGTGAACGTCGCACAACGCGATTCGATTTTCCTACGGATTATTCCTCGTCTTTTCCCACAAGAGATTTACGATTCTTCCCACTCATATGTCTCACTCGCTCTCACGCTCGAGTTGCCCCAAATCGCAATTCCAAAGCATCCATTTTTGTTTTTACATTCTCATATACACATGTATATGTATGTACAGCACTTGAGCATGGAGAATGAAATTTCCGTGGACAAAATCGCGGTATCGAAAACGTGCACGCCAGGAGGTCACTTTTTATTTCATTTTCTTTCATATTTATGTACATAAATATACATACATATATTCGTGTATATATTTTTTGATTCTACAGAGGAAGAATGAGATGGTGCAATGTATGAGAGGACGAGAAGGAGATAGGAGTCTTGTGCACTTTGGGAGCAGTGAAAAAGTAGTTAAGCCGATTTTGTCGGCGGGAAACGGTACCACCTCCCGTTTGCTTTCGCAAGGATTTAAGCTCTCACTTGATATTTTTACCCACTTATATACTCCATACTCCCGTCAATGTATTTTCCATTGATATACCTGTATATATAATCTTTGCGTAAATTTGAAAATTATATAATGTACGAGTGTACGTGTAGGATGAAGAAAATTTTTAAGCGCAAATAATGAAACGATTTGTATGAATTTATTGCACGACTTTGTGTTCATTTCATTGGGTTAGTGGAGTGCATAGATATGTATAAAGCTCTTTACATTCTCAGTATCAATATGTATGTGTGTGAATGTTGGGTTTCCTCATACTGTCACTATACGCGTAATTATTCATCGGGACGAGCGTGATTTCCGGATGACGAAGCTGACACACACATCGATGTAAAAGCGTCACACTTTGCATCGAAACAATTGCAAATGCGCACATGGATATTATGCCGCTTAACGACTCAACGGAAAAATGAATAACGATTGGATGATGAGTGGAACATTTAACGGGGATGAGAACTGTCATGATCAGACAAAACTCATATCCATTTACGCTGTTACATGTGAAGAATATATTCATATCGATTATCGTTTAATGATTCATTTCATTCTGAAATCGTTGTACATAGGGAGAATGAAAAAAAAAGGGGGGCGAGAACGAACACATTCGTGACTTGTATCAGAATTGATTATCAAAGTAACTGAGAATGGTTTAATTATTCATGAACTGAAAGTCGTATTAAATACAGATTTTGATGAAAGCACAATGCAGATGAGCAGTTTATTTATGAAATTGTGTTTGAATTGTCGGATAAATCATAAGCGAAAATTAATTGTTGAAATGGAACTACGTCTGTGTAAATGAATATGCAAGATGAACGTGACTACTGGTGGTTTTACATTTTCAGTTGAGAATTGATGAAAAAACGTGACTTTTTCTTCAAGTGTGTTGCGCACAGTGTTAGACGTAGCTGTATCACATGTGTGTTGGGAAACAATCATCTGTTCAAAGCGTGAAAGTAAAAGAAGTAGGAATACGCAAGGACGTTGGTGCTAGACGGGTGCGACTATTTCACAAAGCAAAAGCAGACCATGTGAAGAGTGTGCAAGTTTCCGGTTTCGGTGTATTTCGTTGTGAAGAAAGAGATGAAGAAATTGTGAATGGCCTTTGAAGAAAAAACCCTTTATATTCACTTTTTCGTTTTGTTCTCTCTCGTGATACCTTCACTGTTCCTTTTTTTATTTCTCTCTGTAATTTCTTCATATATATGCAACACCCAAAAGTCGTATGAGAAAAAGACTGTGAACCAGTAGATCTCATGAGAGTCCGGCGTCACAAAGTGAGAAAAGATGATATATATGAAGTATATGAAAGTAGGGAGGAAAAAAAAGAGTTGAGAGTTGAAAATACGTGAAAGATTTGAGTGGAGCATGTATGACTTGAGAAAAAAATGGGTAAATATAAGGAGAGGCATATACGTAAGTAGACATGAGGACATTTTGGAGAGACCGTGATGAGATGTAGAATAGAGAAGAGCAATAGACAGAGAGCAAAACTGTGACGATAATAAGCGGTGAGATGGCAACGGGACAAGCTGCACCGGACGTTGCAATAAATAACGTCACACAGTGTGGCCTCAACTGACATGTTAGTGGAATATCTAGAACACGTCGTACATATTATAGATGATACGACGAAGCCTAATCCATGTCGTTCTTGATGAAGGAAATTATATTATGCGCTGTGTTGGAATAAATCGAATGCGATAGAAAATTTATATTTATGATTTTGGATCAATTCATCCATGAATATTTTACAGGATTGTGATGGTGAGCGATTATAAGCCCGGAATAATTTTCGAATGATACAAAATTTTTTATTTTCAATACTGAAACGAATGATGAATTGAATAGCGGCGATTGATAACGGAAGAATAATATTTCATCGAGTAATGTCAATATTGTGTTGAAAGTTAATTTGGATCTTGTTCAAATGTGTTGTATGAAATATGAATAATTCAGTGGAAAATGTTACCATGTGCATGTGGAGTTGTGATAAAATCAAATGTATATGTAAACCACAACAAATATATAAACACGAGAGTGTTTATTTTTCCATACAATAAAACCAATTTCAATGACAAAATTTTTGTATAAAATTTTCCAACCCAACAAAATGTAAATGAATGTTTTCTTTAGTTTGCGATCACGTTTCATATTTTTCGCCAAGTAAACTCTTTTTTCGAACAACTCTATCTGATGAATGTTTACAAAAGTTGCAGAATTTTGTTGGAGTAAAGTAAAAGAAAACAGAAAATGAGAGCTACACGATGGATGAGAAGTATCCGCGTAGAAAGTCTTCAGAGACGGACGCGACGGGACATGAGAGCTGACGCGACGGAATCGCACAAGCCAATCGGATAAGTGCATTTCTATATACAAACGGAAGTATGTAGAACGTCCAATCAGATAGCACACGCGGGCTTGACGTTTCTCTCATGCCGTATCGCGCGATCTGTTTGCGACCCCCGCAGACAGACGCCGAAGAGCTTCATATACCCCGTGGCCGCGCCACCCTCTTTGAAGAGCGTAAAACTCAAGCCAAAGGGTGCTGCATCGTCCGCTAACTATATATATATATACATTCATGTAGGACAATGAGAAAGGCGACTCTGCATAAAATGAGGGGGGAAGCCACGCGGGAAATGAATTAAAGCCAGAGCGACATTTCAATCATTTTCTTAGCAGCCCAAGTGAGTGAACAACTTCTGGCTTCTCTCCGTCAACAAAAAAAGCTTACCAAGTAAAATACTCACTTGAAAAAAAAAAGAACATGTGATAATGTCGAAAAATATTTGACATGAGAATGTGGAAAAACAAAATGAACAGAAACATCTTCTCCCAATAAAACTTTGACTTTGAATATCCATGAACCTGAACAAATTTTAAGTCTCAACAAATACGTCGGTTTCATATTCTATTTTAGTCATTTCTTCATGATTGATTCATGAATTTTGTACGTCTATCAACAGTACAGAAATCCAATTACACTTGTCAGTGTATCTATTTTCAATTTGTTCCATACTTTGTTTATTTTTAAGCTTGACCGGTTCACATTTACTCGGTACATTCGTTCGTGGCGCATATACACAAGTTGAAAATAACGAAGCGATTGGGGTATACCCACTCCTGTTAGTTTTCTCATTTTTTTTTTATCTGAAACGAACTACCCTGGTGGTGAGTTGCGTCAGGGATGAAACGAGTAAGTGGGTCCGAATATAGAACTTGAAGTCCATTCGATACGATATCCAGTGGACGCTAACGATCTTCGACGGAGGCAAAGAGCCTCGTCGAGAGTAGTTACTTCCAAGTCTTGACGGGGTCAAGAAGCCACTGCAAGTACGTACCCTATACCGAACGCAGTTATAGAGAAAAATTTGTTTTTTTTCTTTTCCACCAATAAAAAAGGAGAAACATTCAGATATATCCAAACTAAAGATGTGAAAGTTAAATATTTTCCTCTTTTTTTTATATTTTCCATAACAATTTTTATTAGTTTTAATCTTTTGTTTGTTTTTCCATTGAGGTAGAATCGTTGATTCTGAAAACGGTGGTACGTTCGATTAGCCGCATTGAAATGTTTTTACTGCGGTGGTGCGAAACACGAGACATAGTTGGCATTTACGATTAAATGAATTCAGCGGCTCGTAAAAGCGACATTCACATGCGTTGTAACGGGCGATATCATATTAACGAGGGGTAACAATAGACGAGGGGAGTAGTAACCACAGAGTGGAGGTGGTAGCAAGACCAAAAGAGCTGGAAAAAAATGTATAGATATGTGAGTGGGAATTTTTCAAACGTCGTTTAACAATTTCGTCGTTAATTCAGAACCGAATCCACTGGCTATCGAATACGGTGGAGAAAGAGTGAGGCAGGGTGGATAAAAATTGAGTGAGAGAGGTGCGTAACCAATGCTAGCACTGTCCCAGCATTGTTTAGATCGTGTGCGACATCGAACACAGTCGCGTACCCAGCTGTATGCACCGTAACAATCAACAACATACTCCATCCATAAACATAAATGACTTCTCTCTTTCTCTTCAGCTCGTGTCCGTTGCCACATCTCTTGAATAACAATTTATACACGCAATAACGTGACACCAAGCTAACAATCATTCTTATGGAATAAAATGTGTGCATGAAATCGAAATAAATGACAGAATTATTTTTTCCATTCATCAACTTCAAATACAACTCCAATTCCAAAGTCTCAGTCAATTATAGCCACGAAATATTTTCGTATTTATTCACCCTATTTTTTCTTTTCCACCCTCCATTTTCATGTTCTCTTCCACATTTTCGATTACATACTGCGTTATCCACTAGAATAATCTCAAAGTGGTGCATCCAGTGCAATTTATCGTGATTGACATGTAGAACAGATTAGTTCACCAAATTAGTGAACAAATAGGCTTTATATAAATTGGTAGTAGTTGATGTCAGCTTTTGAATTATAAACAGGAAAGAGTGAATGAGAAGAATGTGATGTGCACAATGTGCATACAAATACCATGAGCGTGTGTGCACAGCACTGGAAAATTTTACAACGAATGAATTGAGATCACGTGATAGACCAATCGTCAGAATTGTCGCGAGTCGAATGGACGTTTAATTAGCAAAACTATATAGAGAGAAGTCGCATGGTGACCATGAGACGGAACGAATTGGAGCAAGAGACAATATAGTGAGAGAATAGAGAATCCAACTTAACGCGTGGGTCAGCAGCAATCTATCCAATGCCGCGCGCGACAGTGTCGGATGAGGCCGGAGTTAGTTTGCAAACGCCAAGCTGCAGCGAAATAGTTTAGGACAGTGTTAGCATGCGCTTCACATTGATGGTACAACGAAGCCAACCACTGTCTGTTTTCCAACCTCTCTACCACCTTCACAGCCACTTTTCCCCAGTTCCATACTCTACGTCGCTGCGTACTCGCCATCGTAATTAAAATGTTAAGCCGAACAGAAGCCACCACTAATTTTACAGGACCAAAGTCCAAGATTTACTATCAACTGCGGTATGTAATGGAGTTGCTCTCTAGAAAAAAAAGGACGCAATAAAATAATGTGTAGTTGTAGTGATAAAGTTTGTTGGAATTCTTTCTCAGTTGTGTATACGAGAGAGCATGAATGTGTAAATAAATACACATTAAATAAAATTTATTATAGACAATTTACTTGAATGTATTTGATTGTATAACATCGCTGGGATTCAACAGAAAATTGGAATGAATGAAGAGACTTATTGTGATTGAAAATGTATCTAAAATTTTTGGCATGCAGTGAATGCCTAACGAATATCAGTGAGTGAGTATGAAATGAGAGCTAGGTGGAGTAAATAATTCAACGCTGCCAAAACTCTCACAATATTTGTATACATATTTATAACAGAATGCTATTCGTTATTGCGTTCACTGTCTACTATCTGTCTGTCTGTCTGTCGGTCTGTCTGTCTAACAGTCTACAAATTTCTAGATTCCAGTAATTTTGTCTGAGAGTGTGTATAATAGTGAGCATGAAAAGCCACATGACGACTTTGCGTGGAGAGCGACGTGCATACACGCGCACGTATGAAGTTTTATTAATACTCATGTGATATTCTATTTTCACTGTGCTGCAATATACGTTGATGATACTGACGGATCGCGGCCACAGGTGTTCTGTGTGTAGAGAGGACAAAAAAAAATTAATTTCTACTCCAAATTAGAAATGGAAATAGAACTATGATGTGATGTGAACGCATAAAAACTGAGTGGAACTTTGAGAAGTGATCAACTTGACGAGATTTGTTTTTTCCATGTTGATAAAAGAAAGAAAAATGGTATGAAATAAATAATGGAATACGAAAATAACAGAACCAAGAACCAGAGAAATTAAATTGGCAATGAAGGATGAAGTGGATGCTCCACGAAATCAAAGAATCAATAAATAAAACATCGACGTTGCAATATAACCGCGCAACAAGAAATGATGTACGATCCCCGCATGATCCATGGGAATGCCAAAACTGTCGTGTAAAAATTCGTAGAACGACAGCAATTCATAACTCAAATACAAAAGTTATCAGAAAAAAAAAAAATGAGCTATTCATGTAACATAATCGGTATCCAATGCAAAATGAATTACGAAAATGCTACATGAATTCCATGTCAGTGTCAATTGGATTCAAAACCAATTATTTCAGATGAATGAACGTAATTTTGCTTTGTTCATTTTTAAATTAAACTCACTGTGAAATCACAATAAAATTGATTGCCCTTTGTATCCTCCAAACACGTACTTCATCGAGCAATTTGTGCCAAATTTTACCTCTGACATTTGGGAAAAAAATTGTGTTACTGCTAGTGAAGCGGATCATACAGCCTCAAATATCGCATTCAGACTTTTATCGCGGTTACGTTTTATTTTTTTTTTTTTCACCTGACCGCATCAAGCATTTTATTTTCAATGTCCAATCAATAGAATGAACTCATATATTCTTTCAATAATTATACAATGAAAATCATTGAAACAAAAAGAAAATACGTCTGTCATTCATTCCCATTTCAATACCCATCAAAATCATTAATAAAAAATATAAAAGTCGTAATATTTCCCCTGTCCAGTTACCATTGCATTTTCCCTTTCATATAAACATCCACAACGGTGATGCAAGCTCTTCTGATATTGTCATTTCAGAAATAAAATGTTGTCACTCTGTCATCTCTTCATATTCTGTTCATATATATGTATCAGCGTCTATTCCTTTCAGCAACCATGGCAGCAGCGTTACCATCTATCTATCTAGAGTGTGACGACACGTAGTTTTACGGTGTCGTATCTCACATTGTGCGAGCCGTACACCGTGTAATATCGGAGTCGAAACTCAATGTCGTAAAAAACGTGTCGTTGGTGGGAAAATAGAATGCGAAGGGTAAAAAAAGATAGATATAAAGAAATACGAGAAAATGTAGAGAATACTAAATGAAAAGGAGCAAAAAAGAAAAAGAAAGAAAATAGAGAAAATGAAGCAGCATCATGTCCATGGAATCTCGTATGGTTTATGTATAGGTGCGTGTTGTGATTACGACAAAGTGCACGTACGCCAGTTGATGGTTTTCCTTGCTGGATATAATACACAAACACATACAGTCCAGTGAGTATTGTAAGCAAGCAGAAGTGAGAGAGGTGGGTGCAGGGGTAGATAAAATACGATTCACGGTGTTTAAACGCTCCTCGCGGACGCGTGGCGGCCGAGCGTGGTTAATCGAAGAATAAATAAGGGGTGGTCTGGACGCCCCGAGCCATACAGATAGCGCCACCCTCTCCCTCATCGTGCTCGCTCTTTGCTGCGCGTTTGCCACCCTCCCATGAGGTGGTGGATTAATGCGAGTCCGCGCGAGGACACCTGCTGTGCCCTGCGGGAATTAACGCGGCAATCGCGTGATCCGTGCACGAAACATGGGAATGAGCACGCGTTTTACGACGGCTTCTGCGAAACACTGATGTTCATGTATATATATCTATACACTAATGTATTTGTGAGTATACGAATGTGTAGGACGTTACGTGATTTCCGTTTTCGTATCAGTCTCGTTCATGGCCCCGCAAAAATTCTTATACGTTTTCAGTAGAGTTGTATAATAAAAGAGAACGCGAATGAGAGACGCATTGTAGAGAAATACTCGCGTTATGTACGGAATTGTTCGTAACCACTGGGAGGTTCATATGCGCAATGGATTTTTTTTATGATGTGTGAAAATACACGAGTTTATGAGTCGAGAGCTTTGTGTGAACTTGTGTGAAGTTTGAGTGTATATAAACGCGTTGGAATATAATAAGGGTGCGGTAAGAAAATAGTTGTGCCAGTGACGCCTTGACGAAGCCTGCCAAGCGTCTTCCGCACGCACCTATCGGGCATCCTGATAAATTACTTACCGTCCGTATACATTCCTCTTGTACTATTTCATCCCCCCCCCCCCCGCATTCTAACAATTCACAGAGGGCACAAACAGCTCTGCATATTCACATACAACCACCTTCTTGATTTCTCTTTTGTATATGTGACGCTATCGGACGCAGTACATTCTATACACACGTCACAGTGAGCTTACTATCCACACGAGAAATTTTTCACCCCTTTTCCCGTAGGGGTTGACCGGAAATACGTCGATCACTATGCTTACACTTGTATCACCCTCTTGTATGTGAATTGTGCACGCAATACAAATGAATAAAAATCATTTTCACTCGTTAATGCGGTGTATAATATTTTTTTCATATTATTTTTACTTTCAGAAAAAGGTGACGGAGTTCCTTTTAGGGGTTGATGAAGTGGACATTAAGTTTGAGAAAGTACCAAGTTGTGGCTAATCGCTCGATAAATCTCATTTTTTATATTCACTTTTTTTTTTCTTTCTCCCGGTGTTTGGTGTATAATGTGGTGGCCTGTGGCAACGTCTCTAATTATTGCCGACGGGACTCGACTTAATTCTCTCACTAACGACGATTTATGACCAAATTAACGGATTGCCTGATGTAGTGAATGGTGATATAAAGCACAGGTAAGTTACATATGCATACATGAATGATATTCGTTAGGGGAGAATTTTTCATTCTTTTCTCATTATCATTTCCACATTTTCATCACACCTTCACCCTCTATTCTCACCCGATTATCCATTCTTTACCTCTCATAGATACTTGGTGATATCAATAACTTAAAATTCCCGACATGAAAAAAGTTTAAAGTGTTGGAAAAAGTTAACATCACCCTTTTTTGTATCAGCAGTAGAAGTAAACTTAATTAGATATTCAACTTCCACGAGGTTGAGACATTAACAAAATGAGGAGAAAGGGTAGAGAAAGAGATGAAGAAGAAAAATATTTCAAGTCTACTGGAGAATTGGAACGAATGAGTTGAAGGGAGGGAAATTGCAGTCAGGTCTGTCTTTCCACCAGAAATTAGGATAGTTTGTTCATTAGAGTTATTTTCCGATTGCTGAGCCACGACTGTTGAAAAATAAAAGAGAGAATAAGAACGAGAAGGAGAAGAAGAAAAAGACGATGAGAGTAAGCAGGTGGAATAGAGAAGAAGAAGAAGAACACGAAGTAGAACCCACCAAAGAAGAAAGCTTGGCGCTGGATATTTGTCTTGATAAGTTCGAGGCAGGAAATGAGACGTCGATGAGAGGATGGTGGACTCGCCAGTACCTTCCCTCCAATTGGTTTCCTCTCACACTCCTCACCGCCATACACACACATACAAACACACACATTTATATATACGATCTTGGAAACTGTTTGAGATTGCACGAAATGAGGATTTTGGGTTGCTGTAATGAGGAATCATGGGATACCAATCTAGAATAGTCGTGACCTAAATAATAGTACTTTTCAAATGAAGAAAAATGACTGTGAATATGATGGAAATAATAATCTGTAAGTTTTATGATAATATCGAGTTAATCAGTACACTCGTTTCATGTATATCTCATGGCGTATATCAAACAAACCCATTTCACTTAACGTACATATAGATATTTGCATTCACACAGACACAGACTACACACGATACGATTATATAGATCAAGCAGCACACACCATTACAACACGTCGGTGCTGGTGCCATGGGTTAACCATTAATTTACAACCCGCAGAGTAAGCAGCCCTTCGTTCTACACCACTGTCGGTTGCGCCACAAAGTCTCCTTCTCGCATGCAGAATTTCGCACGGATATGAGATACGACATGGTTTGCACCAAAAAGGAAAATCCTATCGCTCTCTATCTGTCCTCAAATAAATTCTGCCTCTTGCGCACCACCAGTTGAAATTTGTAGGGAAATTATAGTTGTACATATCAGTGAGGAAGAATTTGTGTGCGAGAGAGAATAAGAGGAGCGTTAAAAGCTCGGTAGTCACGAGTTTAACGAGGCGATGACGGATCGTCGGACGAAACTTTTGAAACATTACAAATATAAATTCATAAATCGATTTTCAAAAGCAATTCGTCATGTATCGTGCGTGATATACCACTGGAACTATTAACGTTATATTGGTGCTAACTTTGTTCGTGAATAAAGCTTGGTTTGTATGTATGACGAGTCATGGATATGAATTAGAAAAGTGGGTAGATGAATGTCTGAAAAGGTTTACAACACGTCATTTATATCCTGTAAAAATGCTGATGTGAAATGATTATTTTTTTTTTATGTAAAAAAGGGATTTGTCATTGCGTATTGTATAATTGAATGGCTAAATTTGTAAATCGCGTGTCAACACGACGCGGCAAATTCACGCTGAATACCCAACCGATGCTTTTGTTCCCACCAAGAACGAGTGAGCCTTTACAGTATGAAATACTTTGAATTGTTTCCTCAACTTTTGGGTGACAAAAATACTTTTGCAAGTTGGAATTAAGTGATGAAGCAAAATGAATGAATAGTTGTCGCGTTCCGTTATTCAGGTATTTCATTTTACTCTATTTATTTATTTACTCTTCCTTTTGTTTTCTCACTGAAAATATAGTTGGATGATCGGTATGAATGAAGAAAGTTTTGGTTCGATTAATTAAACGCCTGTGAAATCAAAAGAAACTGAGAGATAAATGCAGAGTGAAAGGCAAAAGGTAATCCGAATCTCTAGCGAGGTTAAGAATGAAACCGATTAGACGTTCAACTTTGGGCTTTGCTCTCATTCTACAAAACGATTCAACTAAAATTTGCCAATCTCAACCGAAATTCTAGGATATTAGGCTTTAATTGAAACCCAGATAATTAAACTAGCATAGAGTGTACGAAGTGTATTCAAAACTTTGAAAATTCATAATTGTGCCAAACATAGCGTGTGATAATAGACAGAAAAAAAAAATTAATGAACATATGTTTCCATCCAATTTTTCCACTGTAATCGCTCGACTTGTGAATTACATATCCTCCATTTTCTCTATCAATTTACAAACAGTTAATTATCATGTTAACATTTCACTATCTCACATCAGAAAAAAATTGAAGAGGAGCAACATGAGCCCATGAACAAAAATAAATTTGTACATGAGGAGAAGAGGAAGAATGAGGAGTACAAAAAAAGAAAACATTTTATGGGAAGACAGCACGAGAGTGAAAGAGAGATAGAGTAGTCGTGACATTATTGCGGAACGAGGAATGCTGTCGAGTATGAGTAAGGAAATGAAAAGAAAACGATGTGCAACACGTGCCACTATATATTCCTCTCAACTTTCTAGAATATTTTCGGCATATACTCGTGTCCTCCTCTCATCAATCATTCCCTCGACCATTTTTCGGTCACTATTTACAACGTTTCATCGTCGAGAAATCACTTCCGTCTTATACCGCATGGCTATGTTGATGTATTTATTCCTTGTTCTATCAAATTTTATCTTGGAATCTTTTTGAAACAAATGTGTGAATGTAAAATACAATGATTATCAATAAATTCATAATCATCAGTCTATTGTATCGTATTTAAAAAATATACAAGACTGAAACTATTCGAAATTGTATGTTGTCTCATAAATGCTTGAAATTGTCATTGTGATGTTAGATAAGAAAAAAAAAATATGAGAAAAATAAAATATTGAAAGAGAATAACGGGAAATTAGCATAATGCATATGGGACGCCTGACTGTGAGATTGCGCTAGTGAGTTGCGTGTGCGTCCGCAGGGCGCAAAGCCAACTAGCGGCAAGTATAATTGCAAACACGCGAGCAGGAAAATTCTGATCCACCCGAGGGGATCGGTAATAATCGCTCGGAAATGCTGCGGATTCGCGACTCGTTGATCCTTGATTACTATGAAACGTGACATCACGAGGGATTCATATAATTAATCGTACGACTGTGTGTATGTGTTTGCGCATGGTGTACATCATGTCCCAGAAATTCACTGAATTTGCAAATTTAACATATAAATTGCTGAGAGAGAAAAGTTGGATACTTTTGTTGGGAAAAGAAGAAGAGAGGGAGGAAACAAATAAAGAATAAAATTGTAAATTTAAAATAATGATCAAGACGCGTGAGACATTTCTGTTGGATGAATTATGAGACTACATACCTTGATCGTCGTGTAGATGGATCTTTCATCACCATCACTTCTGTGATGTCGCCATATTTGGTGAAGTACTCCCTAAGGCTCTCTGTGAACATTAAAAATGAACAAAACATGATAACAATGAAGTATTTTTGTTTGGAGCAAGTTAATGAATGCATTTCTTATAAAAGTATTTGTTAATGGATTTTTTTCCTCTTCTACTTTCAGCTACAAAACAACTTCTGTTAACTGAATAATTTTAATTCCGTAATGAGAATTATATTAAAGTTTGTTGGTATCTTTATTTTACACAAAAATATACAGCTACTGGTTGGTTATCTCAAAAAATACGAGGCAAAACTCGTCGCCGTAACTGTTTGAAGAAAAGTCGTCGCTTTACGAGAAAATAGATTAACTCGCAACTTTTGCTGTTCGGCATTCTCACGCGCTCGCATTTCACCCTATATATAACTCTTGTCGACGAAAGACGCCGCGGCCATAAAAGCGTCGGAACGAGATTCGGGATTTATCGCGGAATCAAACTTGAAAGTCGTTAGCTCGAGTCGTCTATTAATTTGTTCGCTTCACGGAGAAACGTGTTCGAGAAGCTCCTGAAGGCGTTTCAAGCCCTTCTACAACTCAAAACGTTTAGTAAAATTTTTTTCTCCTTCACCTACCCTTCCTTGATAGCCCTTCATTTCTTTATTAGACTCTGACATTTCTTCTTCTTTTTTCTATTCAAACTGGACGAGCTATTTCTCTTCACGAGTTATCTGACAAATAACTCGGGTCAGATCAACCCCTGTTACATAGCGTAAATGCACGTCGGATCGAGCAGTGGAGGGCACGCGAACACATTTTCATTCGCTTCAAACACTCATTTTACATTCTCTACTTCTCTTTACTATAAGCCATGAACCAATCGGTACCACACTCAACCAATTACCAAAACTTTCATAATTGCTGCTCGCGGCCGTTTAAAACCGAATTAAAACTTTGATTTTTCGAGAGAGATCAATCCCACCACCCGTCTCCCTTCACAGAGCCTCCTCACACATTACTGTCGGTGCAAATCGAGACACGAGCACGCAATCATGTCATTATACACGTCATCAAATCAGAAATTTTCCTCAAATTAACTCAATGAAAAAAGAAACAAAACCGATGAAATAACGTGCAAATGAACATGAATCCTATTTCCAATTCGATCAGGACTTTATCCACTCAAAAAATATAATCAATCTCACGCCACCAATATCCCTACACATTCACCCAACCAATGCACCTTCCGTGAATGAAAAAATACCCAAAAAATTTCTGACATATATCGTCTCATTCAATCCCAAAATCTTCCACAATTTTATATCACACATCTTGTGTTTACAGCGATGAAAAACAAAAAGAACGTATGATAAAAAAATATACGAGAGAGGGTAAAAAAAAAACAAAACGACGATGAAGAATAGCCTCATCCAATTCATATTCATATTCCGCAGTGGAGTAGACAAGCATACGATGAGACACCTTGAAAATGATTTATAAAATAATGGAGGACACGAAGGTGGGAGAATGTAGTACGGACAGCATAGTCTTACCAATCTAGTCTCTCTAACCCCGAGCTTTTTCCCCAAACTCATATACACATAAACATATAGACGTCGAGTCTCACCCCCGAAAATTCTCCATGTCGTAGCTGTCGCGTTGCTTTACACCCTACTTCCCACGTACAATCATCCATATATATATCCACATATGTACATGCATGGAGATATGAGGAAACACATATGAAGTGTTCACATATAGATGTATGGTATATTCAAACCCCTGTCGCTCTATGAGAGGGTTGCAAGGCCGATACCTGGCCCACGGCCAACATGGCTAGGCTCCAAATATATCTTACACCCTATCTAATTATACGCCGCTTTATCCAGACTGTTCTGAGGACCTCGTAATGCTCTTGGTAGTTACTTGCACATATCCGAGACTGGAGTATTCTTCGGCTTCGATAAACCAAAGATATCACCCTATACCTCTTGCGTGTATATGTATATACCTACTTTAACTCTGCATACAGTGAAGCACAAGCGAAATCCCTCGGAAAATTGTGATCCTAAAGAACCATTACGTATATCTCTCAACATTCTCTATGTATATACTATCAAGTATGAAAAATAATGATCAAATTATTTTTTATCACTGTTTAGCGTATATCGAATAATCCAATCGTCTGCGATGGATATATTGTAGGTGCGTTTATGTCTTCTATGTATCAAATTTAACGCTTCAATTTTCCAAATGATATTGAATATATATTAAATGACAATTGGGGGGGTTAGTAGCACCAGTTTGGAGAGAATTCATGAGTGAATTATACATTTTGTTGTAGCTTTGGAACTCATTTGTGATGAATTATCGAAACGATTGATCATAATTTTACATCAATGATGTGACAATTGCTATTGCCATTGAGACGAGAGGGAGTTTTGAACTTGATTAAAAATTCTTTCCATGGAACGATATTACTCTGGAGTAGATTCCAATCGTTGACATTCTTAAATCGAATTTACGAGATTGAAATTGTCCGATTGTTCCATTTATTTTTTGTTGATACTTAAATGAACATTCATATAAATCTTCTCAATTGCAAATTAACGGACGAAACGGTGAATTGAATGTCACTTTAATTTGCGTCTCATTGACGCGTACATGTAATGTGTATTCAGTGGATTGATAGAAGCAATTTTGTCGCGACAATTTCCCACCCTTACTCTATAAAATAACGATGCAACTACAAGGTTTGGTATTTTTTTTTCACCCTATACTATTTTATCTCATACATTGTTCTATTTATAAGCCATATAGACTTTTGGAACAAAATTTAGGGTAGTCGTTTCCTTAATTGCGCTACGCGGCTACGACTTATTATCGTTACCGTGATCATTTTGGCGAGCGGGCGAGTGCACTTGTCACACGGTACTTGCACTCTGCCGCCTTCAAACCAGCAAATAACAAATCCACCACCCTTCTATACCTCTTTGGTATCTACATATATTTATATACATATATAGGTGGTATACATGTGCAAACAGTATTCTCACAGCCCTTGTTGTTCACAATCTCTCATGCCCTCGAGAGATAGTTATACGGGGAATGGTTTTTTGGAAGTTTGCCCTGGCTCGCGCACCAACTGATAGTCCAGCGAAATTTTGTTTTATTTTTCCGGCTTTTTTGTATTTCAATTTTTTTTTTTTTTTTTCGACAACCAACGCGCTCCCGAGATTCGTGGGAATCGAAGCGAGGTAAAATTACCCGAACGAGCGTGTGCACGCTTCGAGCTCGACCTCCCTCGACGCTTTATAAATTACCGACGGGAGTAATTATTTTATTAGCGTGGACGAGCGACGCGACACGCGAGAGAATTGTACATATATATTGTTGAAAATATGTGTGTGTGTGTGTGTGTATATGGGTGGAGTGTTCGCACGAGTGCTCGTGTGATCATTGCGATAAGGTCGATCGCGTTACACGGTGTCCTGACTCTCGCGCGCGACACGTCGCGTCGACGCATCGGAAAAAGAACTCAACAGTTAACATGTATGTTTGTTCTAATAACACCAAAGATTATTATCAAAAACATTACATCAGTTTATATGTATGCATGGGTCAAGCACAGTATAATAACCTCATTTGCATGAATGAATTTTTAAAATTCCACCTGCATACTTCACAATGGACGAATTAATTTTTTTTTCTTTTTTCCACATTATTATTCCCTGCTTGTGCTTCTATTCATTTAACTATCTGTATATGGGTATTTGTACATAGAATATTTCCAAGCTCACTATGTATATATTGACGTCTTTCTTCGCTTCCACGCTCGAATGAGGAATCTATAAGGGGTCTCATGATTGCCCACCGAAGCAAATTCGAGGTTACTTTAGACCTGATTTCCTTCCTTCCTTCCTTCCGTCCCTTTCCCTACTATTTCTCCCTCATTCTTTATACATATAGTGTTCAGTTATAGCATCGTAACATATTGGTAAAGTGCACCGAGCGAACAAGAACCCCGACCGGGTTTCATTCAAATGAGATCTCTTTCCTCGGTGGGAGGAAAAAAAAACGTCAAGCTGAGAGCGCCACCGCCAGCATCACCGTCGTCTTCACCACCAAAAGATGAGTGAGAAAAAAATACGTCAAATGTAACGAGAAACGGTGAGAAATAAGACAGAGTTTATATGAGATAAAGGGAAAAAAAGAGAGAAGAGAAGAAAAAAACGAATGAGAGAATCAAGCGTTCACTCGAGTGTTTTTCTATTGAGATAGGAGCTTGCATAAAATTCTATATATAATGTACGTATGTATATATATACACAATTTTATCCCTGTTCCACGAGGATCTGGAGGAGCGAGAATAGGACGTGCCAAGCGCGAGGTTGGGGGAGACACTCGACTCAACCTACTCCATAAGGCCGTTCATTGAAACGAATGGCCTTGTCTACCTCCTTCTTCGTATGGCATATCCAAGCCCTCGAGCACGTCCCAGTCTTCTTCGGCCACTTCTTTCTCTTTTGCATCCTTCGTTGTCGTAGTTGCTGGTTCTCCCTCCTTCATCATTCTGCCACGCAAGGCTTCTTCTCTCTATCTTATATAGGTAGTGATCCTCGCGCGCGCACACCCGGATTACTTTATACCTAAGGCAAAGGACGCACCCACGCGGCTCGTGCTCTTGTGGCTCAACCTAAAGTATCATTTGAATAAATGCTGAGTTACTGGTTGGTTCAAGCGCAATGCCAACCTGCCTCATTCTCATATCGTATATGTATACATATATTTATTCAAAATGACGTTATACTGCCTTGGGGTTATGAAAAAAGAGGAAAGAATTGAGAATAAAAATGTATTGTTGCATAAAAAAATAAATTGACATCAGTCCTTATAGTTGTGAACATGATTTTGTATTGAAGACAAAGAAAAATATTTTCATTTTCGTAATTCACTTTTGTTTCTTTATATTACGTTTGTATACAAAAGTTATTTATTTGTGATTTTATTTAAAAGTAAATTCTGAGACTTTTGGCAGGCGAATTTTCCCTCATTTCAGCTCGATGTAAATTCAATTTGTTTTTCACCTATTTTACTGTTGTGAGAATGTGAATGTTGGTGTGTATCTGTCATGAGCTACGGCACCTCAGAAAATTTGAAAAGCTGGCGCACCATATTCAAACACAGATATATGTAAATCTCTCTCTTGAATTCTATGTGTACGTAAATGTATGTTTGTCTATATGAATATACAAACGAAGTAGGATGCAATCATTCAGCGATTTCGTGTACGCCAGATAAATAAATAAAGAGAAACTGCTTTTTCCTTTCTTCTTTCTTTATTCCCTTTCATTTTTTCTTTTCTCCTTTTATTTTCAATGCGCAATGTTTTCACATAGACGCTACACCAAACAGAGGAAATAGGTGAGATAGAAAACGTTTACAGTGTTCTATGTAGTATTGCAGCCCCCTGTGCCCATACGTAGTGTATATGGCCTCGCTCTTTTGCCTCTTTCGACGTGCCAGTCTATTTTAAGGATGCAAAACTCAGCATCCCAAAAGGAATAATCGACCTCGGCCCGGCATTTTCTTTCCTACTAGCATACACCAAGCGGATGTAACGTAAATAGAAATGAGACTGCTTGGATGGCCATGGAAAATTTCCCTCTTCTCACTCAATTCATTTTCTCTCTTATTTTCTCTCAATATTATATACTATAAATAAAGAATGAACTTTGACGAATCCACAAAGGGAAAATATTATTTATTTATTACCTACGTATGTATTGAATCATATGAGTGGGATATTCCATAGTGAATTTATATTCTGCTCTGGTAGGACGCTCCGATTTTCTCTACATTTCCTATCGAGTTCGATGTGAAAAATAAAGAGATACAAATTTTTTCTTTTCGTCCATCCGGCCATTCAATGACCCTCATTTTCATCGACATGGCAATATCCAAATAATTCCCCCGTATTCCAAAAGCGAATTTCAACAAATATGATTTCCATTAATATCAGAATATATTTATTCATTTCCACCATACAGAAAATAATTTCAAACCTACACAACAACCACAATTTTATCATAATGTAATAAAATAATGAAATAACCAAACAAATAAAAATTTCCAATACTGTTCAACCTATCAATAAAAAAATTGAAATAAATAATCTGAAAATAGCAGGAAATTCAACGACAAATATGTGAAACTGATGAATGTAGATAAACTCGCTGATTTGAATTGAAAAATTAAATAAAATACAAAAAAAAATATGTTGGACTGTCGGACATTCGTATTTATCCACCTGATGTGCATCTGTATATGAACATAACGTGAATGACGGTGTCGAGGAAGCCCACGATATACCTGGCCATTCGCCAGACATGTCTCACCCCGCGCCAACCCTCCCGTGCAAGTTTTCGTCGGATGGAGGTTAGGCAGAGGGATTTCGCGATGCAGCGCATACACATATATATACATGAATACATCCCCCTGCAGGAACAAACCCCTCCACTGAGTACATGGGTGCCCGCATTGCAGCTATGGCCCACCATTCTAATGATGGCAACCACGCAGGTACGAATCCACCACCACGACATCTTTATATATGTTGGTAACTTCACGTCCTGTTGAGTAGCTTCGCGCCCATACATATACATAAAAAAATATATACACAAGCACATACATTGAGCTTGCAAGTCTATGCTTGAAAAACCGTCCTCAATTTTCAACTGACACTCAACATTTTTTTTTTTTGTATACCTACATATCTGCACCGTCTTTGGCAAATAGGAACTCTTTTGTTGCAGAGCGCCCCCTATACCGAACTTTCTATTCGTTTCTCGATTATATCGCAACTGTAGTGCATACTCATGTACAAACGTCAAGACATATATTGATGTAAGCCCAGTGTCTGGGCCAAATTTTTATTCCTCAAGTTTCTTTTGTGATTTTTACATTTTTTTTTGTACCTCTGTTCAATTTGTAATTTTTTTTATTTTCATTTTAACTCATTTGTTACCAATTTTACATCAACTTTCAATAACAATATCTCATGAATTATATTCAATTGTCATTTTTTATTCGATTAGTATTTTATTCGTACGTTATTGAACAAATTTTTCGAAATTGATTTATCGGTCAACAACTGATCTATGAATTGAATGGACCCGGGTTTTATTAATTCTCACTTTTCCGCTTCATTGAAATCATTGATAATTTTGGAACAGTGAAACATGGAAAATGATGAAAACAAAAAGTGGAAATAAACGAATGGTTATAGGGGTACGCGATAGTGAACATGGCACTGTGGATGATATATTTGCGCTTATATGTGCATATATCCAACACACATAAAAGCGAGACCGTTTTCGCTGCACCGGTAGATCCATTCTTGTTACTCCTAGCGACATCTTTAATTCATTGAATGCGGATTGCGGGTTGAATCCTTGATGAGCTTTATGCCACATCCGCGCGTTCGAACTATTGGATCCGATGAGAGATTCTCATACGATAATACCAACAGCTAAGCCAAGCGCTTCGATATGTCTCTTCTTCACCTGCTCTACACTCTTTTCCTCTTTCATATATCTCACTCAATCTCTTTCTCTTCTCGATATCTCTTCTCTGTATAAACTCTCTCACTTCAATCGTCTACACATCCAACTCTCTATTCTTTCGCATGGATCTTTATATATTTCTCTGTCTTTTTTCCCTTCTATTTTTCCTTTTTCAACTACCCACTCGAGAAGCTCTTACCAAGCTCTTTCGATTTTGGTTTCCTCGTCCCTCGACTTTTATATATTCCACCGTCCTCACTTTTTTTATTATTCTCTCATTTTTTTTTCTTTTTTCACTTTTTCTATTTTCTATTTTGTTCTTATCGTTTTCTTTTTCTCTTCAAGTTCGACCGACTTCTTAGTGTTTTTGGCTGCCTCGCGTCGCGACTCAACTCCTCCTGTCTTTTTCTTCTACTTGCAATCTCGTCCAATCCTTTCTCCGTTTCTCGCGAGTAATCGAGCGTAAAACTAGCCGGTAAAGATCACTCGGGTCTGGGTGCTCGGCTGGTTGAATCGCGTCGCGAGACGTTTCCACTGTCGTCTCAACAGATAGAAGAGAATAGCGAGAGTATTAAGATCGACAGTGAGAGAAGATGAGAATTCGAAAGAAAATGAAAGAAAAGACAATAGAAAGGAAAAAAAAACAACGTAATCCGTGTATTGTAGATCTGTTGAGCGCGCGGACATCTTTGTCTTGGAATTGCTGTGGAGTCTGCCCATATCGACAAGCGACATACGACGACACAATCGCTGATGCGTAACATGATCGGCTTTCGCTTGTTTCACGAATCAATGATTCACGAATTATATATACTCGGACAGATAATTCCACAAACGACAACTTAACAGAAAAATATATTTCACATAGTGCATGACATGTCAACACAAGACGTCTTCATATCTGTCGCATCTTCAAAATCATTTTCACGAATGTTTGTTCATATATATGAATACATCTACAAGTAAATATCAACAAACATGTATTTATACAGATATGTGTTTGAATAAGACGAAAATCATTATTGCTCATGTGACAATCAGGGTGGCAATATGAACCGCCAAAGGAGCAGTAGAACATGTAGGAAATGTCTATGTACTCCCGGTCGTATCAAAGCAATATCCGGTCACCGGTGAATATATACATTCGTGTTAGTAAACCTTCACTTGTCGATAAATGACAACTTGGAAGACGGTGAGACAGAAAACGGAAGTGATATATACACGGGTAGAGCGAGACTGAGGTGAATGGAGAAAAAAAATATGAGAAAATATCCCAAGGGGACAGTGAAAGAGCAGTCAAGCGAACAAAGTATATTGCTCGGTGATAAGTACGCGTAAATTCTACAAAATATCATTGAACATTTCTGTGTGAGTATAAGTTTTTTTTTTCTCATATTATTTGGTTTACTACAACTGTATAATATTCTCACTGGTTATATTTATTTTCAATGGTATGATAAGAAAAATGACTGGTTAAGGAAACAAGAAGATAAATATAGTGGAAAAATGGAGAAGAAAAAAAAGGCATAAACATCAGAGAAAGGAAAATGAAAAGAGGCGAAAAAAAATTGGGTAATAATAAAAAATAAAGAGAAGCTGCATTCACAGAAAGACTCAAGTCTCTTGATGGCGTGGGTGGCAGCCTCGGTGTGGCTTAATAATTCAAATCTCTCGCTACTCGAAAAATTGAATTTAATAATTCAATCCAATAGGAAAGCTCGACGGACGATTACGGTATAGCGGCTGTGTGCAAGTCTCTCTCTCACCCGCACACTCTCCCACTTCCTTTTAGTTTTTTTTTTCTCTTCTCTTCGCCAACGGCGCCATGACGATCAAAAATGCAATATCCTAGCCGGCTCGATTTCTTAATCCGATTCCCGGATGCAGTCGACCCTTCCACTGCCTAAATCCCTTTCCCCGCGTTCATATCGTGCTCGCTGTTTCCGCGAATTATTTTTATACTGCAACTCCCACATCTATTCGTAGAAGAAGATAACTAATATGATTACTTTATATGCATTCAAAACTTTGGAATTCTATGAATATGTGACACACATACTCATTCTGTATATATTTTCATTTCATTTTCCCTGAAATAACTCGTGATATTATCCCTTATAAATACACATCTTTGCACTCGTGTGTTTCTTCATGCGATGATACTTGCACTTGAGATTAATTGCACTCTGTTAACCTACGACCGTCCGATCAGCACTTTCGTTCCATTTGTGACGTCAAATGTATGTAACATTCAATTGAAAAAAATGTCGAGTGATTTTCTCATCCAATGTATTGAATATTATTTTTTTTTCTCTGTTCATGTGGATGAGGCTGAGCAAGCGGAATGAGAAAGTGTGAGATCGGGCAACGGGAGCATTTCGTGTTCACTGGAACAGCTGGAAAATTAGTGAAATGCTCGGATATAAATTGAAGAAGTAAACCTGGAAGTTGAGTGAATAATAACTGAGCATCTGGATTGAAGATATCAAATAGATAATGAAGTGGAATTGAAATTAGAGAGTTATGAATAATTACTTTCCACATTTCATTTCAGCTGTTTTATTTCAATGTAAAAGTTTTCAACGAAATATTCACAAACGTTGCGAGCCAATTTTGTAATATTTATTCTCATACATTCGTAAGTTAAATATAAAAGTCCTTTTGAACTTTCAAATGTATGAAATTCGGTATTTCAAATGTGAATATTTTCGTATTATTCTTCCGAACGAGAACTGCGGTGAATATTTTTTCTTTGCTAATAGATAAAAGGGCACGAACGTAGCCAATAATTCTATATAAAGGTGTCGTGAGAAATAAGACTTGCGTGTATATATACTGTCAATGCCAAAAAGTATTGGCCACTCCAAACTTAGCCAGGATTATAATTAGAAATGCAGTGAAGCTTAATCCAACATCGTCGTCGCGAAAACACCACGACGTCAACCAACGTTAAATACACTCATACATGTACACAAGCATGGACGTTAGTTCTCTATAACCCCGACCATGCCAGCCGCATTTGTGCAATGACGATGAGTTTCGAGGTCCGCATGTCTATCTATAACGAATCACGTTCATCAAAGTGGCTCTCAACTTGCTGCAATTCTCCCTCAAGGTCGTAAATTAAAAATAAATATTTTTATTATCCAATTGAATCATGAATTTGACACTTGTTACAGACAAATCATCTTGAAGGAAAACAATTTAAATGGTACTAAAAAAAAAAAAAATTCCTGAATATTTGGCATCATTCGTTAAAATTATAAATAAAGAAACGAATAGTTACTGATTAAGAATTGTGATTAGTATTTATTTCGGTCGTGTTTGGGACAGATTCCGCACGACGCTAAACTTGGCACGATGTTGCTCTGGTGTAACCTGGTCCATTAGCCCAAATAATATTACGGCCTCCTACCACAATCGTCAGCCACCACCGTTGCAAGATTATCCGAATCGCGCAATTAAACACATCAAATGTTAAACGATTATACCGACAAAAGTTTGTTCCATACACTCACAACATAAATATCAAAGTGCATGAGCGACATTTTGAGTTATGTACATCACTTGACATTTTATATAAACTTTTTTTTTTTACCAACTAATATCGTAACTGGGTCCCCATTACTATTTTATCCGAGGTCACTATAGAGTGAGAGCAAGATAAAAACGACAGACGCAGTAATAATATTTCTCAATGCAATCGCGTGCATAGCCGTGAATCCCGCGCACCATGTCGACTATTATTTATCAATTCATTTTGTCTCATGCAAAACTACACACGTTTCGATGATTAATTTCAATGAATCATCCATGACAAATTGCATTCGTGTGAACATATATTGTAACTATATATAGATATATCACGCTAACAATGCAACGGGGAAGAACAAAAAAAAAATTGGATTGCCAAAATGATAGTTGATGTGCGTAGCTAAATATCATTTATTTCTTTTTCCCTCGTGTCCATCTGTTTTTTCTTCTCTATATTTTTTCTAACGCTATGAAAATCTCAGTAAGCTCTTCAAGAATTCCTTGTGCAAATACGACGAATTGACAGTGAAAGCCCAAAAAAAATTCTCAGAAGTTCTGGTTGGACGGCTTTTGTATGACTGTGAGAAAACAGGGGAAATGAAGGGAAAAGAAGCGCGTGAAAGAGAACTGGAAAGATGGTATACACAGTATTAGTAGAGCGTTATAAATGCGTCTCGTATATCATTCTTGCTGAGAATTATCGTCTTCTCATAGCACACACACACACACGCACAATATCATCTGCTTATTCTCTTCTCTAAGTATCATTCGCGTAATACACAGCATATTCATATCTTTTTTTGAGTGAAGGAAAGCGTTGTGCGAACATCAAATCGTTCGAAGCAACATCTTGCGCACAACGACATGCATTATTACATAATGTACAAATTTATAAAACATAGATGAACGATGGTGAATATATTGAGCATAGTTTTTCAGATTTCTGCATGTCTTACGGTCCAATTCAATCCAATTGATTTTTTTAGACTCTAAAAATTTTTATGGGCCAAAATGGTTACAGATTGATTTCACTACGAGCTATCATTTTATATATCATTGAATAATTCCAAGTGGATCTTAAAAGCGTAGCGACGGAGAAGAATTGTCAGGCAAGATGGAATGGTAAATCCCTGATGACTGAGAGATTTGACAAAAACACGTTTTGTGGTGATTAATTGGAAAGAAACGTTCGCACGTGCTTTTGGTGAATGTATAAAAGAGAAAGATGCACGATTAGGTTGTTGGCCAGACTCAATCATCCCTGGATCCTCCTCCTTTATCCATGGGGACATAAAGAGCGGTGCCGCGCGATCGCTATAGCGATGATGTGAATTGAAAAAGACTGAGAGAGAAAAAATGGTGTGGAAAGAGAGAACGAATTAAAGAACGAAAAGAGATTTCATTCGCTAGGCCAGGGGGACAGTAAATGCCCACTGAATACTTCGCCTTTCCCTGTCACTCCTCCATCTTTTTTCTTTCCTTCTTTCTTCCTTTTTTTTTTTATTACAGAACGACTGAAAGTTATTACGGCATAGACTCACACGAAAGAGAGAAAGAGAGTGAGAGTGCAGAAAAGTTTTCCACTCGTGCTCTATATAATATCTCAAAAACCTCGAACCTCGTCGAGGTTCGGCCTTAATTTTCAGCGCATATTTAAACTCCTTAAGCGGCTCGCTTTATTTATTCTTCTCCCCTATACCATACAGCGAATTCTCGCAGCTGGTGGGGTGGAAAAAAAAGGTAGAGGATATGAGGGGAGATAGAGGAACCACGGTAAAACCGATGAAAACTTTCGTGTTGCATTTTGTTTCACGAACGAGATGAGAAACTCTTGCAACAATGAAGTTTTGATTTTTATATTTCCTCGCGCCTTTTTTTTTCTCCTTGGTCTCTTATATCTCGACATTTGCGATTGTATTCACACTGTGACAGCTAAGAATAACATTTGTAACTCAATATCGAATGAGAAAGTCAAATTAATTCTATCCATAATAAAGTTCTCAATTTTCCTTGCACAGAAATAACCATTTTGACATCGATTATCCTCAATAAAGCGATATTGCAATGAATGTAATTTCCTGTGTGCTCTGTGAGGTATTCTCATATCCATTGAACGTATGGGTTTTTCGAATGAAACAGAGGAAATACAAAGAGGGTTGGGAAAGAGTAAAATAGGAGTTGCGGTGACGCTTCACCACAAGTTCGAAAGCTGCGGCATACGAATAATGCAACAATCTTGTTTGCAGACCCCGCGATCCCACGTTTGTAGCTGAAGGATCCACAGCTTTCACGAAGGGATCCACCGCCGCGATAACAACCGGTCGGGTGAGTCGCGCGCATCATCGTATGTGTATCTATAACCATATATATACATGTATGTATGCGGATGAGGGTGAAGAGAGCGTGTATGCGTGAGCACAGCCGATGTAACCCATACTCAAAGTAGCTCTGAATCATCCCTTATCCGGAAAGCGAAACCTCTACCACCACATACAAGTATATACATATATTCTCGATATTTCTCTTGCGTCCTCACATCTCCTCACCCTGCACACGCCAACCATCCATCGGGTTATCCCTTAACCCCGATTCTGCATTTCACATTGCGATTATCCATTGCAACACGATAACGAAAACAGACTCTATTGCAGGTGTGACGTCTCGCCAAGGCGGCAACGATTTCAACCGTTGATATATACTGGAAAGTAGACAGAGCTGATGGTGCTTCCGGGGTATTGATGCCCAACCGGAAAATTTAGTTTGATCCCAGATAATTGGTAAGATAACGGTGGAGTATGGTCAAAGCCTTGCCATTATGGCAATGCGGGTTGAATTTACTTTGCGAAATATAACTATCACATGGAGTTATACTTTACTTTCAGCATTGCCTCGAAAGGTGGAACCATAGAAAACTAAAAATGTTCATCATTATTTATACCAATTCGACTTAGAGTCAGCAATATTTTTCCTTGAAGAAATACGACTCTTCTCTCTATTTTAATCTCTATCAAGGAATAAAAGATAATTCAGATAAAATTAAATATTTTACTCCACGTGAAAAATGAGGTTGAGTGAAGTTAAAATTTTTTTATCATTTCTCATATTTTTATTCAAACCATCCTGTACCGAAGGAAAAAGCGAAAGAAAAAAGTTCGATATTTTAGCAACACGGTCGCCAGAATTTTTTCTCACCAATTTTATTTTTATGAAAAAAAAAGAAAAAAAAATTTTTTTTTATTCGTTATTTTCATCCCATGTTCGGCCGTTGGGTATAACCAACAAGGTGGGAGATTCGTGGGCGGGAGTATGAGTAAGAGAGAGACTGGGGCTCGTTTGTGTCGTACATTGTAACGTCGACTGTGCACCCGATATCGGTACAACAACCGACGAGCGATAGCCTGCACGACGGAATGGCGTTTAAGCGACAACGAGGCCGCCGGGGGTTGGCGCACTAGCGGTTGCGTTTACTCCTGCACCCCATCCCATTCTACTACGTTGTTTCCCTCCCTCTCTTTTGCACACACTCACCCCATAAACTCTCTTCTCACGCCATTTTCTCCCACACCGCTGTCTGATCCCTCCCCCCTCCTACACCACAGGTTCATAGTCGGGCCTGCAGGTTCTCTTGTTTCGAAACGGCTACCACAGAAAATATTGGCATGTGCGCGAGAATTAATTGCGTCTGCTTGAATTTCGGTTATCGATATATATATCTACACTGCGCGCACTAAATGTAACGCTGTTTAATTGAACATTATTGCTAAAGACTCGAGGATATAACGACGATGAATTGCACACCATCGAGTGAAATTAGAGCACTCTATAAATTGCGCAATGTAAGTCAATATATATTTATATATACAGTGGTGAGTAAGGGGAGTGTTGCAAACATCGATATCTATAAGGAACGTCTTGAATGTGGTAGGGAATGAGTAGAGAGGAGAAAGGTAGTGGAGAAATGGCGAGGAACGTTAAGTGCGGTGAGGGTGTTGCAACGGTAAATTTTCAAAGCCGAGTGGAAACGTCGGGCGCAACCCTCTCCTCGAAGGGTAGTTTGCACTAATGCGAGCTAATAGCAATAGTGTCGAAGCACTGGCATACTATTCCGATCGTTAAGACGATTTTACTGGTATGGTGACGACAAAGGGTGTTGATTAAACGATAGACGGAGGTAGGAAGTGTGTTTAAAATATATGAATTTGGATTTTCTTCACTATAGGGGTATCAAGTGGATGTGGCAGGACGTACATTCGTGTTGCACAGGATAAGTCAATGTTCGATGCAGTACAATTAGGATTTTGGTGATGATTATAGTAGAAGGACAAATCTTGTGGAGAAGTGAAGACACTTCATTCGTGTTTATTGTTCAATTCGGAATCTGAATCCAAATTGAATGTCTGAATGTAGAGATGGAGGGTGAGGTCATTAATTGAGCACAAGGCGAATATTGTTGGATAATTAGAGAATACCACGTACGATGATTTATAGAATTACATTTCAAAGTGGATGATTCTTCATGACAATATTGTGATATTGCACGTTGCATGTTGGTGAAATATTCTACTTGTTTGCTGCCTATTCGGTGGGATTATTCACAGGAAATATTGAAAATCAATGGGATATACAGAATGAGAGTAGCATTCTAATTGAGGCCGACTTGAAATAGAAAATTAATAACAGCTGATGAGATTTTGCGAATGATGGGAAGCTATGGAGCGATTATCATTCGCTCAATCGCAGCGCTTTTCGTCGAGCTCAACAGTGGAAACAGATTCATCGGTAGTACCAATGTTTCCCAAGCCAAACGGATGCTCGGCGCGCAAATTCAATTTAATAACCAAACCAATCTCGGTAGCTCTTGCGATCAATGCTAACGCTCACCCTTTCCAACTGTACAATATCTTCCTCTATATCTATATACATTCGTATATTGTATGTATATCTATACATGGCATGCATACATTGATATGCCGGGAGTATATAGTGTGGCCGCAATCGCGCTGATACAGTCCCAGGCGACCAATTAGTTCCGGAAACTCTGGAGGAAACTATAGTTGGTAGTGGCAGAAATAGAGGGGACACTGGAATGCATTATCGAGGCCATGAGTACTGCAAGACATCTTAGCGTTTCGCTAATGGGATGTAAATGAAACAACGAAGTGACAATATGACAGTTTAGAGAGTTAACTGACAAACTATCGAGTCCAGTTCATTTCCACTGCTCATCCAATTTGTTACATTGATACCAATGCGTCTAATTTGTTGCAAATAAAAAAGCTGAAAGAGGTAAATAAGAAATGATCTGACTCAGTGGAATAGAAATGAAAGAAGGAAAAATGAAGGGAGAGGAAAATTGAGAGCGAATTATATGGTAACAATTGAGCGAAGAAAATCGTACGGAGGGTTGAAGGTTTCGATTGAATGGAACCCCTTTTCGGTGTCACGCTGTTACCAATCTAATCGAGCCCTACTCATTTATCTTTACACTTTTTTTTTTCACCAGACATTTTTTGTTGTCTCTATACGCATCGGGTGCGTGAACTGTGGCGCGTTTTATTTTCTCCCTTTTTTTTTCTTCGTCGATGTATATATGTTTATATATAGACGTATTTTTTCTCCCCAGATTCACCTATTCCAGTCGATGTTGCAATCTCAGAGACATCGCATGGTAGAAAAGCAGGTGGAATTGGGAATGAAAGTGAAGAAGAGCGGATGACAATGACGAAGGGTAAATTCGATGAAAAGAAAGGGACAAGACAATGCTCGCATTCTCGGTGTGTATAAGTGAGATTGTGTGTGTGTCTGTGTGTTTGCTGCCTGTAGACTATAGAAAGGTGACTAACTCCTTTGGCGTTATATAATCGCGCACGTCAGTCCTCTCGAGTGCCGATTGTCAACCAATGTCGACCCATCGTCGTTTTCCTGCACACTTTGGCACAACGGACTGGGCACATCCGGGTTTATACGCAATACACAAAGAATAGAAAAGGAAAAGTGTGTGAGTGAGCACGTGCCGCACATCCTCCCAGACGCTTGGGCAAATTTATAAAGGCCTACGTGCTCCTCAAGATTTTATTTCTTCCAAAAAATAAAAAGTGTCCTGTCTCCCTTTCTGTTCCAAATTTTTTTGGTATTCCTATATTTTATATATATA
>JABMBR010009732.1:0-44964 GCA_018881525.1 Meteorus sp. PSUC_FEM 10030008
ATTATAATAATAATAACAATGATAGTTGTTTTTGGTGTTGTCACTGTTTTTGTTGTCGTTGTTACTACTGCTGCTACTGCGTTTGTTGTTGTTGCTAATAGTGATAATAAGAGAAAACTAAATATCAGCGAAGGGAGTAATTATGAATGTTCGTCTACTCTTCAAATTTATTCTGATTCTTCTGTTGCAGGAAGTCCTTCACGCGATCAGTGCACCCAGTGGCCAGGTGCAACGTATTGTAATTTTCAAAAAAAACGGTGTACAAGCTATGGTCGAATATCCTTTTTGAATCTCATAATAACAAACGCGAAGTTACTAGAGATTGCTGTATTTATTTTATATAAGATTCTTTCTCTCTCGATACACTTTATAAGTGATGTTGAAATAAATGTCATATTATTTATGAATCCTTAACGTATATGATCGTGACGTTCACATTTGACTCTGTGGAATCAGCAACACGCGCAAAAGACACCCTTCATGGCGCTGATATTTACTCAGGCTGTTGTACACTCAAGATTGACTTCGCTAAGGTAAGCAGAATGCTGTGTGCTCGGGGAAGAAAAAAGGTTCTATGTGGATGGATGAGCCAAGTGTGTTTTCAGTGAAGGAAAAGACTGGAAATCAATTGATATTTGCCTATTGTGGCATATATAAGGTTAAGAAACGAGGGGGATGATGTGATAGACACAAGCAGTATGGGAACTGAGTGGAAGGTGAGATGAGAAGTCGTATACGCAGGTCGCGAATTATCGATCTTGCGCGAGTGCAACGAAACTATAGATACGGGTAAGTGAGAGAATGGGAAAGAGGAATGCAACGAAAAAGACAAAAGAAGGGACTCGTAAATATATGTCTAACGAATTTTCCTAGAGAGCCCCGCCTCCCTACGTCTGCGAGCCGCTAGAATTAATTCTCTCATTTAATTTCTCACGCTGGGTCATACGGCTAGGCGATTTAGCAGTTTGGCGGTCCAACGGGCATGGTTGGACCTTGCCAAAAATAGACGCCCCCCCCCCCCCCCCCTCTCGTTCGCAGGGTTAGTGCAAGCCTCCCCTCACCCGTGAATGCGTTTTGTATCTGAAATGTTGGGTCATACCAATGCTACTGAAGATTAAACTTTTGAACAAGTATAGCGGCACTACTATTCAGTCGGAATACGTCGTTATATTTTCTGGCTCTAATGACTCATGACGGAGCTCAGCTCAAGAATCGTACAGAAGAGTGAGAAGCATCATAATTCATTCCGATGGCTAATTCTGATTACGCATGAATTTCATTCCCGTTTACATCGTAGACACGTCTTAGCATGAAATTTCCAAATGCCTTCCAAACTCGAATTTCATGGCACAGTGTTTGAGTGTGTTCGGACGAATATAGACACACATGGCATTTTGAAATCAAGGCAGTATGGAAATTTTGAGGAACGCGACGTTAATGAGAGTGTGGTTCCTCCTATGGATTCGATTCAGCATACACGTCCAAACAATACTCCCCATTTCATCTAGCAGTCCGAGTTTCATTTGAACAAGAAGCGCGTGTGTGCGTGTATGCGTCTGTACAAAATCGATACGATTCAATCTCTACATGCATAAATGAAAGAGTTGAACCTAAGTGTTAAATTTCGGTCGTGTTATGTATCGATTCACCATATGCGTTCGTAACAGAATTTCTTATCGTAACAGTTCTTACCGATGAACGCTATTTTAGTGTAACATACATCTGTGTGTCTGTATAGGACATCTCCATATGATATACACATGGCTTCACAGACATGTAGAGTGAAGTATAGCACACGTTATAGTCGTTTGTGATGTCGTCAAATTGATGGTTGTCTGTTACTAATGTTTCAGCCTACCAAATTAAATGTGTACAAGAATGATGCTGAAAGTTGGGATTACACAACACCCTCCCTCGGTGAGTTTTCTGATATATTATGATTCTGTTGTTGTTTTCAATTTGTTTTCAATTACACCGTCATTTTTTTCTTGAGATATGTATATGCGTTGTATTAACCGATCCACAAGCATACTCCCTTCTTTTGTTATTTTCATTTCCAACCGTCAATATCTGACTAATGTTGCAACTGATGCTTCTATTCTCGTCACAGCTCTAGTCTCAGCCTCTGCCTATCCTCTTCTTGCACTTCATCTATCTGCTACATTACATCTATTTCCAACCCGAACCAGTTGACTACCTCACAATTCTGTCCTCAAAGACATACGCTAACACATTTTTTTGATCACCAGTACCAACATTTACACTATTCCGTACATATACATGCCTCAATTCCGTCTTGCTTCACATCCATCGAGTTGGAATACCTCGAGACGGGACCCTCTAATTTGTGGTAAAAGGTTTGGATGCTGAATTAAGGTGCCATATGACAGCTATCACACATGCTGTTTAGTACATGCGTACACGTACAAATATATAATCACTCACCCGGTGAATAAATTCCACGAATAAATGCAGTGCGGAGTTATAATTGCATTCTCAAACTCATCATTCACCTAGTACAGTAAAGCAGAATTTTTCACAAAAAAAATACGACTATCGATTTTTGTTCCAATTCCGTTCTAAATTTTGAAGAATTTTCAAAACAGAAAGTGATGTACATGAACACACACATACAGATGTAACTTGTTTTCCGGATCGATGGGTCTGTATGTACTAAAACAATCCACGTTGTAATTTTCCATCAACATTTCGTTATCCTGATACTGCTTATGTGTTGAATTTGAGAATTTTATGTCGTAATAGAATGAAAATTCAATTCTATTCGTTCCATTCTGATTCTTGTCTGACCATACATATCACGGGAATGTCTTGCTATTCAATATTGATCCAATTTCCTCCGACTTCACTACCATAATTACACTCAAGATCTATTGTTACATGGAAAATGAAAGAAAGAATGTAATGTCGAATGTTTCGTCGTGCAGATTTTCTTTCTGATCATAAGAAACTCAGTGATATCACATTGTGTTGTTGGAATCGACAAGTACATATTCGAATTCACGAATCCTGTATATATAGAGTGTGTTCCTGAAAGATTGATGAGGTGAAAACCTGGTGGTCAGTGGGACAATCCTGATTTTTCGTGATGCAATCAATGCTTTTTGAGATACTTATGAATAAAGTCGCCCAATCGTTGTAAGCCACTTGGAAAGGCTGTTGGCAGCACACGATGAAAAGTATGATGGAGGACTATGCTTGTCTAGCTCATGTCCGATTATGGTAAAATAAATGTCTTCAATTTTATCGCGAGCTCTCCTGTGCTGGATTGTTGTGCTAATTTAGTGACCTTTTTCTCTGGTGAATATGACAAGGGTACTCAGTATTTATAAAATATGAAAATTGATAACATTTCCATAAATTTATAAGACTAGACTGGAAAATAGGCCAAAATTTTGGATTGAACGAATGCTATGTAAAATGATGACATGTGACAAAGTGTTGAAAACATTGGAGTTATGATCCTTGGATACTCATGGATGGATAGAAGAAAATGGATCGTTGGAGTTTGGGATGTTCCTCGTGGTTTTTTTGGAAATGACTATCGTTATAAAATTCTTGATCGTTTTCATAGATAAAATTCCAATAAAAAAATGTTGAATCATGTCATCAATAGTACTTCCGTTTATAATAAATCTTCGAGACAATTGGGATTTCACATTTCAATTACTCTGGCTGATAAAAAAACGAATTTAGCCTGTCCGATTATCTTCTATTAATCGAAATGATATCAAAATTTTTCTGTCTTTCAATATAAAAATCTCATTGATTTCCACTCTGCTAAGTGCAATGAGCCAAGATAATTTTCATTTCATTTCTGACTCTCGAAGTTCCAAAAAAGTTTCATTTCAACGCGGAATTTTCCAGATCTCTTCCTGGTCGTGTAAATGTATGGCAATGTTATTAAACTGCACGTTCTTTGAGTGCCGAGTACTGTGATTCTTACTCGAGAAAGAGGAAAACGATGAATCATCAAAATCATATAGTGCAAGCGAAGTTGTTACTGGACTCATATAAAATTTAACTTCGAAAGACACTCACCAATATCAAGCGCAGGCTGAGCAAGCATGGGATTGGACTTACCTTTTGAAACCCTCAGGAATAATTCACACCGATTGAACGACTTTGTTCATGAGCACCCCAAACAATTTTTGTCGCATCACAAAACGATTCCGATTTTGGAATGGAGATTGTCCCATTCATGTCACGCTATCGTTTCATCGATTTTTCTTAAACATCCTGTATGTAATTCAAACTTTCAAGATATATCGTGTAATCTACTCTGTTTATTTTACTTGGGGTAACACAGAGCTATGTGTCAAATAATATTCTTCGAATGTCGATCACATATACACACATAATACGCAACTTCAGCATCTACGGCATCAATAGAATAGAGCTACTGTGATTAGTGGCATCTGAAGTTAAATACCATCAAACAAAAACACCACCACTATCATCACTACCACCATTAACGCATGAAATACTCATATACCGCGTTATCAACCATGACACGTCGATGCAAAATCAGGACAAAATAAGGGAAGGAATGGAAGAAGGATTGGTGCGTTTCTATACACATGCAGCACTCAGCAATATTACATTGGAATCAAGATCAGTTGGGAATAGGGAAGTCAATGGTGGACTAATAATTTCGTTACCGCAATACATCCAAAGACACATAAATTATTGATGAACCGACAATAATAAAACAAGAAATATAGAGAGGGAATGATTGTGAATGTAAACGAGATAATCAGCGGTATCTTTGTCATAAGTATATTAGTCTACATTCTTACTGGACATTAATCATTCTCACGTCAGTTTTTAGAAACTTTAGTGACACATACTTTCAACATTCACTGTCGTCAATTAACGCTTGGAGAGTTAAGAACAGATGTATGAAGAAAAGCAAGACAGAAGATATGTGTGTATGTATATATGCATGCATGTATGTATGTGTGTATATATATGCATGTTTATATACTTCCCAATTCATGCTCACTACATTCACGCATACATGTATGTGTATACGTGAATGTAGTGAGCCGGCATTACAGGTGCCGAAAGAAAACAGTATTTATCTGTACTCTATCTCTGAATGAGGAAAAACCAATGAAACCTCGTAGTGACAAGCGAACAACGCAAGTGAAGATGATTATCAGTCGCGACAGTCGAAAACGACTACTAGCAATGGATTAGTTTAATTAACTGTTGTATGACTCACAAGATAAGTCCTCATCAAATCACACATACCGTAAGCATCGGCCTACTGAACCCTCCATTCGCCAACATCAATTATAAAACGAGCATTTCGAACAGAACGAATGAACGGATCTCAATTCGATTACAATGAGTTACTCATAAATGAAGGGAAAGTAGATACAGCAACATTTTCAAGATTATCAAAATTCATCCATTCAGAATGAAGAGCGGTAGTCATGCGAATGTGTACGCGAGCTAGGAATCAAATGGGTACATGTGCAATTCGTATATGTGAGTAAATATGCTGATCGATTGACCGGTAAAAAAACCATTTGGCAGTTTCTCAAATCATAAAAGATATTACAACTAAATAACGTATGCCATGTTCACAAGAGCTACTAATGCATTCACAGACAAACATCCGACCAATCTACGTATCTGGCCTCTGCTATCGTCTCGTTATGACATCACGTCTGTGGTGTAAGGGAACTTGAACCACAATGATAATATGAAATTTCCTGAATACATTCATTACGTATGTCCCTCCGTTGAATCACACAATCGAATTTATTGAGACACACAAAAACTTTCCGATGGGCTATCGATTTGATCACGTTATTTGATAAATTGGTGCGGGAGTAGCAAACAATGATGAATATGTAAAAACCTATACTGGTGCGAGGTTTAATTGGAAACATTGGAAGACATACTCGGAATAAAATAGCAGTATGATCGAAAGCGGGAAAAGTTGTTGGATCCAAAGAAAAGATGTCATGTTGGAATGTTTGTCTGTGTGCAGATGCAGCCATCTTTTCGTTGACTTGAAGGCGATGATGGATTCACACGGACAAATCAAAGCCAGTGTGTCCAGGATTAGGTAGGTCTACGACTATTCATATCATGATGAAGATGACGACGACAATTATTGTCAATATAACCATAAAATTATTGGAGTCATCAAAAATATATAACTATAACTATAATAATAATAAGCCTAATAATAATAACCAGAACAACAACAGCAACAGTGATAACAATAATGATAAGGACAAAATAATAATAACAATAATCATAATAATTATTATAATAAATGAACATAAATAAATGGTAATATTCAGAGAATGTTTACCGACAACCTGATGGAATATATAACGTGATAATCAAGAGGAACAGATCACAAGAAGTAGAGCGAAGAAGGAAGGAAACCTTAAGATACATACACACATGCTTATGTGTACACAAGTATATGCACGCTAGATTAAAAATTGTGAAATGTTTTGAACATATTTTCCAACTCTACCCGAGTTGTGTCATGTATGCTCGTCATTACATATACAGCTGTGTTCAATATTGGACGAACATTGACACGCGAAAAATAAGGTTTAGGAAACTGCAGAGGATACGTGATTGTTTCAAGTTTATGAGGTCCGTATTCCAATGTCGACTCAATCCCATCTGTTTGTCAACTTGAATTTTTCGGTAAAGTTTGGCATATTAACCTTACATACCAACTTTCTTTCATATCCATTGAAGTGCTGGGATCATAAAACGCTCCAAATGTATTTTCATATTCCACACTATTAATAAGTATAGGTATAGAGATGTGCTTGAACGGAGCGCATGGTAGTTCGCTACATTGAAATTCAGGAGGATAAATATTTATGTTCAAGGTACTGGATCACACAAAAGTGAAACAAATGGAAATGGTCGTCCAGCGCCATTGCTTGCTGAACCGCGATATGGTGCGGCCCCTCAGCCATACGGTAGTAAGCCATTCAAGACGTTTTTTGAAGCTCAGGGGCACCTGGCTTGTTTATGAACTATTTGATAATAAACACTTGGAACTTTACCTATTCGGTTGTGATTCAGGTTCCACGCCACAAGTCGCATTCCCACCCGGTCACGATCGTTATGAAGAGGGTTTCAATGGGCCAACAACATATGCGGAACCGTATGTCGAAAGATATGGTATAAAGAGTGATTTCGGTGGTCGGGAACCTCTGCATCCTTCTCCAGCTAGGCCAGGTTATGTTCCAAACCTTGGACAGTCACCACCAACTAGCACGCAAGGATCAGTCATGATGGTTTATGGTTTACAGGCAGACAAAGTTAACACAGACAAATTGTTCAATCTATTCTGTCTGTATGGAAATGTGACAAAGGTAATCAAAAAGTAAATATCAATTTCACTATTCACACCATGTACTTTTTTCCACTATTTAATCGTTACTCTGGTTGGTGCAGGTGAAATTTCTGAAGACCAAAGAGGGATGTGCAATGATCCAGATGGGCGATAGTATTGCAGTGGAACGTTGTCTGCAAAATTTAAATAATGTCACAATAGGAAATGAGAGTAAATTGCAACTGGGATTCTCGAAACAAGCGTTTCTTGCTGATGTAACAAATCCGTATGTTCTTCCTGATAAAACGGCAAGTTTCAAGGATTTCACCGGTAGTAAGAATAACAGATTCTTGAATCCCGCTATGGCTAATAAAAATAGAATACAACCGCCTTCAAAAATTGTGCATTTCTTCAATACACCACCTGATCTATCAGAAGATACTGTTAACCGTGTGTTTATTGAGCGTGGTATTGAAACACCGACAACGGTTAAACTGTTCCCACTCAAATCCGAACGATCGTCATCAGGCCTAATTGAATTTAGTAGTATTGGTGTTGCTGTGGCCGCTATCATGGAATGCAATCATACGGCTCTCGAGAATAGTAGTGAGTGAACTGTTGTCAGGGGAGCTTTTTTTTCATTTGACATCACATTTCAATCATTCTTAATCCACTCTTTTATTTACACTAGATGGAAAGTTCCCGTACATTATGAAGCTCTGTTTCTCATCATCGCGAACCATACCAACAAGCTTTCCTCCTGGCAGTACGAATATAAATGCATCTGGCAATTCGCCCGGCAATGGTCACGCGAAAATGCAGCAGGATTCAGAATAGGACGTCGATCATAACGGCCAGTATATATATTCTCATGATTATATATGTCACTATGAAAATCAGCATCAGCGATCACGTCGCCATCAGGTACCGAAACCGCAGCAGCATCAGAAACGACTCAATGCGTATCAACGCTATCATCTCGCTCAAGGTCAGCTGCAAGGACAATATGATATACGTGAACTGTGTGTGACTGTGGGACAAGCCATACATCAATCAACTGTGACTTTGTCCTCTGTTTTACCCCTATCACTATCGTCATCCTGCCATCTTTTTATCACCGGTCCGAACTTATACACAAATGTACTCGGCAGTCTATCTCACCAACAGCCATCGCCGCCACCTTTACTACTACCGCCGCCGTCACTACTTTCTGCAGTGACATCGATGCAGCGAGCACCGCTTGCTCCGTTATATTCACAGACGCTGGTCGCATTCTGGCCCTTCGGGTGAAAAAGAAAAAATAATTTCGTCATCGCCGTTGTATCAAATTAGGGTGAGGAAAATATAAAAAAGAAGAGTTGGAAAAATATCAATGAGGGGCGGACCCAAAGTCTCCAGGCTCCGTAAGAATTCGTGATTTCCTGGAGATTCTTCACCGGTCGTTTTTTTTATCCGTGCATTGTAATTTCTTCTCTTTACAAATCCCGAAATGACCGTGGTTCTTTGATGTCATTTTCCGTTGTGAATCATCTTCGATTCCTCATGGCATGAATATTATTGCATATAATGGGTTGAATAAATAGGTTCTGCCACCAATGTTATTTCAGAATCGCTCTTTTTAAAATACATATCAATGTTTATAGTGTGCGAGAGTTGAACATATAATTTTAGAAAATTTTGGGCAATACTGACACCGTATTTGTCAATATTCTTGTGACGACGAATGTTTTAATTTCTTTACAATCTCACACACCTTCTGTATGCAAACATGTACAAAATAACTTGAATTTCAATATGGGATCTTCGACCAGCTGCTTATGAATTACGTACCCTTCATGTGACTTTCGTTTATCAGATTCCGAGAATAACTGAGAAAAAAAGTGATGAGGGGGAATTTCTTTTCAAACGCCAAAAATCTTCATCGGTACCTTGGGAGAAACCGAGCGTAGATTTCGGGGGGCTATTTATGCGCGCTTGATTCTGGAATCCTATCAAAGTGTCATTATGTACGATTCCAGACAAATATGTACTCATAGTTTCCTTCTACGTCACGTACGACAAACTTGAAGCATCGGTACAATCCGACATGGCACCAAATGTGCATGCATACACATATTTTGGTCGTCATGGAGGTAGTTTCGTCGAGAATCCAATTTTTTTCAATACAAAATATACAAAAAACACCGCGACTGCTATATCTAAGAACAATGAATTAACTTACCATTTCTCGTTCAGTCAGAACAAATTAGGCTGAAGAGTTCGAATAGTTTGTGCGTCTGTTGAGAACGGAAATAGGAGAAACTAAAAATAACCGATTAATCGATGCTGGGTTTCAATATAATTAGTTGCTACCAACGACTGCGAATTGAATTTTATATGATGTAAATGCAAACAATGACCTCGACAGCACAATATATTAGAGTTCCTTGGCAATATTTTATCGGGTCAAGGAATGTTTTTTATAAGAAAACTGAATGAGAAAAAAAACACGAACACGCAAAAAAACCTTCCAACCTTTACGAAAATTCTCATGCGAACAAATTGCTACCACTACAAATACCCTTTACTGAATTTACACTCGTCAACTTTTTCCTCATTCAATATTCGAAAATTACGAAAATGTCAATGTAACGTGATTATACTTATTTGAAAAAGTTTTTGTGGTAGTGCACTAGTGAAGGAAAGAGGCAGCATCTGTTTACAAGAAAAATAATCATTCGTCGAACACGTGCTAACGGTCCTCGATCGTGCATGAACAATGAAGGAACCAACAAATTGATAAACGTTGAGAAAAAATATACGAATTCGAAGAGAATGGAAAATTTGGAATCTTTTGGAATTAAGGAAAAACACGAGAAAAATTTTTATTCGAGGCAATATTTGTAAACAATTCAACTAGAGCATAAGTTGTAATTGAGTTAGAAAAAAAGACATTAAGCAAGTAGGGGAAAGAACTGTAGTTTACATTGATTGTCAGAGACATCAGAGATTATATCAAGAATGGTCACAATATGTGACCTGGGTGATGTTTTGGATTGTAAATATATAGGCAGCTTCAATGACGATTTTGCGATTCCTTTGATGGAATTATTTTGGGAAAAAGCTTCAAATAGCCTAAAATAACAAAAATGGACTGAATAAATAGGGAAGTAAAGTTTTAATCATCATGAGATGATGAACGATTCATATGCAGTCTGATTCCCACTCGTCACAATATATATATACATATATGTATATATTCCATCGATAGGAAACTAGATTTGTCCAACACAGTATTTCATTTATTTTACCATAAAATTAGGATAACGATACACTCACGATCATATCAGTTCAGTACGGCGTGTGAAATTTTAATTGACTATAAACGGAGAGTGTGGGGAATGCGGAATAATTTCTCATAATGAGATAGAAATCTAATATGAGAATGATATCATATCATCAATTTCCGTAGTAATAAGCGGTAATGAAGTAGGAGTATCCGAATTTGATGAAAACAGTATCGTCATAAACAGAGGAATCATTGTCAAAACTTTTTTTGTTGTGTAATCTCCTCACGTTTTGTTCCTCTTTTGCCATCTTGTGATTAATACCATTTAATGCTCACTTTTCCACATTTTTCTCTCTTACTCTGAATATCTCAAAGTACATGTATGAACGAATGAGAGGGGGCGGAGGGAGCGTCAACGAGTAAACGTCGTTCGAATAAGGCTGTGAAGAATATACGTTTAAATTCAAAAAATCTGCGATTCAATAATCAATCAATTTAATGAACACTTTTCGAATAATTGAAGACAAAAGTGAAGAAAGGTTCGAATTTTTTTATTCAATTAGAGCGAGTGGTGTAACGTCATTTTACCCCTGAAATTCTTCTTATTGAACGCGGGTCGATTCTAGAATTACATTAACAATGGTCAATCTTACATCACATCGATGATGCGGATGTGATTAGGGTGCCTGCTAAATTAAAGCGGATGAGAACGGGATATAAAATATGATATCGCCCGTATATATCAAGCAATCGAAGAACGAAAGAAATGGAAGGATGCAATTATTAATAACACGAGAGGGAGAAAATTGGTAGAAATTAGACACTTCGAACTGTCACTAATTCGAATATGTAATGGTCTGAAATTTCAATTGTTTCACTGTGATTTAGTTATTTACCAATCGATATTTATGAGCGTTCGCGTCGATTGCAATAGAGGGAAAAATCCAAACGGAAGTAAAATAAAAATGTCATCCATTATGACAAATGTGTAGTGTGATTCAACCCCTCAATGCATTGTTCTTTTGAATACCAGCTCAACGCTTCGAGTTAACTCGAGCGTGCACTTCTAGGGGTTTATTGATTTTGAGGAAATAAAGTTAAAAGTTCTGTTGCATATTTTTCGACGATTGAAATTTCCGTTACTGTTCATATTTGGTGTGTTAGATTCAAGAAAAATGACAGTTGAAGATCGAAGAACAGAATCAATATTGTTTGAAATGAAATTGCCGCAAATTTCATGGAGAAAAATGTGTGATCGCAGTAGTTCATAAAGTTCTTTCATGAGAACTATGAATGTTATAGATGGGCACTAAATGTGGATAACTTGTAAATAATAACATGTATAACTTGACATCCTGTGTCTCACATTTAACTTATAGTATGAAATTTGAACGATCAATGTAATCAACCGATACAAGATGTCCCATTATAATTTTCAATTTTTCTGTTCTTACATTGGAATCGCTCCGTTAGTTACTTCCAGTATTAATGTAATCATCTTCCGGTGAATAGTATACATATTATATACAAAATCAAATATTCTTCATTATGTCAGGAAAAAAAAAGAATATCAGAAATAGCATCACCACACATATATGAGGAAGTTCCAAAATAAATTGCATCAACTCGACGGTTAGAATGAAGGGACGAACCACTAATATCGCGTGCAAAGCAGGAAAACATGATTGCGTGCAAACAAACACTTATATAAAATTTTTGGGCAGAATAAAGGTTGTAAAAAACGGAAGTATCTGTGCTGATATGTATTATTAGGGTCGAATATCACATGGAATCATTCTCAATTCATTAATCGAGACAGTAAATGATAATAACATGAGTAACAAGTGTCGATGCATACTTCACTAGCAAATGTATATATTAAAAATATATATGTAGTCAATCACTTTTATCCGAAAGGATATTGATGAACATTATAAATTCTTTCTGGAAGATAGAAGTTGAAATAATTAAGTAAACATTATGTCTGTGGACAACATGTATTACAATTAATTGTCTTGTTAGCTGATAGACTAAGACACATATCGCGTTCACTATTATTATTAGTAATTTATTATTATCGTTATTATTATTATTTTTGTTAATTACCACATCACCACCATTCATTATGCAATGTCCGGCACTCTTTATAATGAAGATTATATATCACATCATCGTCATGACTATCAAGATCACAATCATCAATTAGAATCTATAATGTTCAGTTTATTAATTTTAAGTACGGTGAAACTGAACCGTTAGATTCGCTGAAGTGCAATACTGCCGACACACAATGATGTCCGTGTAGCGGAGTCTTATTGTCATACACGTTCATTCGTAAATAAAAGGACATTTCTTCAAAGTACTACGTGGAAAGAACAATAGAAATAATCTATATGTGTATATAATTAAGGTTAGCTGTGAAGTGTGATAGAGAACGTAGCGCAGTAACATACTTTAGCTGAGCCAAGTATTATCAATATTATAACCTCCTACATATCAGATTATAGACCACTCGAACCATACATTTCTCATATCAATGTTTATGGAGTTGTAAGGGAAAAAAACCTGTTTTCATCCGCCGACGGAGAGCGGGAACGTTACTGGCCGCGTGATTTTATCAAGACGAGAGAGAGAGAAGAGAAAACGGAGAGGCAAAGAGCGAGAGAGAAAAAGAGGAAATGATATCATTTTCAAAGAATCAAAGTCATAGATATTGAAAAATGAAGCCACCCCCCCCCCCCTATTCTAAAATCCTACCTATACACAGTCTTCCCAACGTTGCGTCAAAAGACAAATTAGATATATCAAGATTTTAGTAGTTAATTGATTGATCAATTGAACTATTGCTCTTTTAATCAATTAATTATACATATATATTTTAAACATACAAACGAAGTCACTGATATGAGGACGGTCATTTAAATCGACTGTTGCATAACTTCATGTGTAGCTCATCGTAACTCAATTTGAATCATTGATCAAATGGTATTGTTGGGTGAGGTGAACACCAGTGAGCAACATCACACTGAACCACTCGTTGTACTACAGTATGCATACATGTTTAACATTGAATGCGTAAGAAATGATTAGTGATGAGTCCACTCACATTGAAGATAATGATGAAAATAGAAACAAAAAATATACACTTATATGCAATGCATGAAGTACGAATACAGATTATATACGCTCACAATGTATTGAAATGATTTCACTAACAAACTTAATTTGCGAAGAATATTACGTCGATAATTTTATCTAACTTGAACGTAGATAGTATGAGATGATTAAATATGGGTATGTATATAATTTCATAAATGCATTGGATTTGTTTGTTGCGCATTTATTAAATGTATACATATTTACTTCTGCATTATATTGTACACTGTACACTCTTATGTTTGAAGAGTCATTTGCGAGTCAATTACATGTGCCTAGCAGCCCCGAGCACCTCACAAAATGTAACATTGTCTAGACGGATTTTAAGTATAAAAAGAAAGCAAAAGGAGACAGGGACAAAAAATTCGAACGAAAAAATGAGATAAGTGAATATATGAATTTAATACTTGAACGAGTGAGCGAAACAAAGAGGAAGAGACTGAATTCATGAATGAGAATAAAGAAACAGTGTTCTTATGCGAAAAGTAAAGAAAGAGGGAGTGCAAGTGAATGAAGAAAAGAGCGTAAGAAGAGAATAGAGTAAAACTCTTGCATATATATTCAGCATAATATAATCTGTTTCTATTTCGGGGTCGATGATCTTGGTCTTGCCAAAACTGTATTCGCCTACTCGATTAGGGAGATGATTATGAAATACATGAAAATGTAAATGAGCATGCTCAATTATTAGTTACATTCTCTGCTTTAATTATGAATCTATTCGTGATTTCCAGCAGATATCTTTTCCTTGTATTCCCAGTCGCTCATCATATTATTTCTAAAGCTTTTGAATATCAATTGATTGCTTGCGTATTTCATTACAAATTTTTTAACAGTATTAGTCGATGACACTGTATTTCATTCGCCATATATATATTCTATATCGTCTGGGTACACGAAGATAATGAAGAACATACATCTAACACTTCAAAATCCATAATATAAGAACATCTTTTATACTCCTTCACGACGATCAAGTGAAACGATATACTCGAAAGTTGAAAATGACAAAAGATGGGCAAGAATTCGGATGAACATACAAATACGAAGTTATGAAATCAAATGGAAAATGCTTATCAGCTGCTAGACAATAGTGTATCTACTTCCAAATAAGTCCTCAAATACATGCAGTGAAAACAAGATGCGAGTGATGGGAGAGGTACATCCAATCTTACTACATATACACTGTAACATCCATATTATGATAACAATATATACTTGTACGTATTTAACATATAGATCCACATCATTATACATGTAATACTTCATTGTATAACAGCCACACATAACCACTTCCATAAAAAGTTATCTCCGAAATATTGCACACTCCAATGTGAAATCAATGATTCATCAACCCATCTATTTCATACATTTTCCATGCAGTCATTCTGGATTGTACTCATTCACTTTACAAAAAAATTTACTTTTCATATATCCATGACAACGGTACTCCCATCGGCGAAGCGAATCTGCTGGATTGAGTTATCGTTCGGGTAATGACGGAATTTCACTCATGAGCACCGTATAACATACTCATCTATCATAGTAAAGGATTTATCGCATACATTCTACGTTACAAAGTGAACATCACATACTACACATGTACTCATCAAAAGTGGTTGTGCAAATGATCGCTGCGCAACGAAGAGGATAATTCGATTCTATACTGAGAAGCTTATATGGATTCGCGAGAGTTACGCCCCAAATTTAGATACAGATTTGCATATCAATCCCCACAGTTGTAACCGATAGCAAACCCTTTCGTTCTCAGTAAGCATGACAACATTCACTTCAGGCACTTTTTAGACCGTTCAGTGATCCAAGAAGAGGCGAAATAAAACGGCGAGGCGTCCTCTAGATTGAATGACCAAGATGGAACTCTGATATCCATATCATTTTCCTCATGTATTTATCTATCATGAATATATGGAGACATGATATGAATATTCTCGCTTCCAATCAAGAATAAATCAAAAAGCAGAATACAAAAGAAATGAAATATGAGGAACTATAGCTTTATGTCTAAATTTTCGTATACGCAGATTTCATTACGAAAATTTTCATAGTCTCTCTGAAAATCATATGGCACGTAGACAAGTTTTTGAAATTGATGGGTACACGCCGGGTTTTAAACCTGCATCGTTCGTCTTGAAAAATCAACGTGCCATCCAACATCAAGTTATCATTTGTGGAAATATTTGAAATCCGGAATTAACATAGTGAGGAAAGTAAGTATTCAGAGGAGTACAAACGGGTCTGTAGTCTATGACATGCGGGCGAGCGGGTATATTCGAAGCAATCTCATCTGCTGCTGGCTCATCCAAGTGGACCCGAAGAGAAAATCGACTCAGGGTATCATCAATTTTTTCCCTTTTCACCTATTAGATTGCGCATGATTGGTCGCAGCTGCTCACAGAATTACATCGGTAGGTATGAATGAACTGATTGTACCCCAAGTCGATTTTCCAATTTCCACTTTCTCCAGGCCGACTATAACTCATTTTCAGGGGGAGATAACTCAATGCTTCAGGATGTAAGGGGGACTTATTGAATTGCCAACAATTATATCACCTGATACATTGTTGAAATTCATATGGAAGGAACCGAAATGATATCTTCCCTTGATTCATTTCTACTCGGGACATCGAGCTCATCTTCATCAACTCGAACCTCATTTGGTTTTTACTTGAATCTGAACTGACAGGTTTATTTTATCGACCATGTTTCCGCAGATTTCTTCAACGCACTCCACAATTTTTGGAAATCGTAGAATCTTTTGAAATACGCGGTATCGTCAACTATGCAATCACTGGAATTTTAGCGGGATCATTGGGGAATAGATACCCACTAAAGATGCGAGCACAAACGTACTTACGAATTTTCCTTACAAATTTCGTTTCTTCGGTGCAATCAGAACGTGAAATAATCAGCAATATGGTGAAAGCAACGAATCAGATATTACATGATTCCGTTGAAAGCATTGAGAGTTTGTACAGATTTGATCATTGCACGTTAATGAAAGTGCTCCAATCATTACATCAGCAAAGCTGTGCGAAAATTGAGATCATGATTGGGCGTACCTGTTGTTTGACCCATTCCAGAATTCGAATTATCAGTTTACCGATTGCATAGATGGATGTCAGAGGACCGTTATCTATATGTACAGGAATAAAAATGTATAGATGTATATACACCCGCTTTCATACTTGAGAATACCCAATGATAGCGGAATTGGAAATTAAATTTTCTTATGCAGGGCACAAGTAGCAGAATTGAAGGGGGAAGTTCATGAGTAAATTTTCGTCCTGGTACAGTTAATTTATAGGAGCCTGATTTGATGGAAGGAAGTGAGGATGGAGAATCCGAGTCAAAGATGAATGTTCCGACCCGGGATCACATTGGAAATTTTTACTATGGAAGTATCGGACATCTATCAGAATTTTCGCTGATGGAATTGATATGAACTTTTAACTTTCTGACATTACAGAATACATCAGTCTATCAAAATTCGTAACCTATATTTGTGAAGTGTAACTTCTTTAGCGATGAATCGGTTCGAGAACGAATGTGAGAATTCAAGAGGAAGTGGAATAAATGAATAATGGGGAAGTTAGCTCATACAGACAAGCATTGAGTGTGAGAATAGAAAGAACAGCTGACCGAGCAAAATATATCGAAATTCAAAGAGTGGAAAATCGGAGCCTATGGTCAAGTGACAGCAGTATGCGTGAGTATGTATGTTGGCACATTGAGCATATGCGCATTCTCCAGCTGTATTAGACAAATACATGTGCGCATATTATCCTAACTTCGATAATTTCCACAAATATTAGTTTAAGTGATACAATTTCATTCGTTCACACTAATATTTCCATATGTTATGGTTTTACGTGTGAATATATATTTTTAAATATAAATATTTGATTTATGATTGGAATTGGGGTCGTGAACTATATAATTTTGTGAAATGTGTAAAAATGATTATTTCAAGTTGATGTTAATTGGTGAGTAATTTGTACGTTTCAGATAATTATGATTCATAGAATAGAAATTCGATGACTAAATGATTCGTGAATAAATTTGAATTCTTTTTAAACCGAAAAAACCGATGTTCTGGAAAGTATAATCCTGAAGCATACGATAGATGATGCATCGAAGAATTTGGTGACATTGGGTCAGCCGCGTACACATGGATCAGTACGAGCTACAAGTACTTTACACATCCGACCTTACTAGGAGCGACAAAAAGAGAGACGAAATTATTTTCACTATTCATAATTAAAAAATATTGGTGAATGTATTCAATGAATTGTCGTAAATATTGATTTTCAATCCGTGCGTATATTTGTAAATAATATCTTAAGATCTCGCCCGTGGTCTCGAAACCACGGGTTAAACGTCGTGGATGTGGAAACACTGCGGAATTTACAAGTGTTTCACGATGTATTCACACATCCTATACTCACATCGGATACACAGCGTATTCGGAATGTCTTGAATCCATCGTTGATACATGGGATATTTACGGTGTATACATGTAGAATTCACAGGAAATCCCACGACAACCTCGGTGTTTACACAGGCTTAACTTTTTTGGATGGATTCGGGTCTCCTTCGAATTTGAAACGTTCAACTTGTGAAAATTTTCATGTCCGAAGATCATCACATAGAAGACATCGAACATTTATGTAGGGGAAAGTGAGCATTATGCGAATGCGGGGTAATCCTGAATCAAATGAATTTTGTGGGATGAGAAAAAAATAGGCACATTTTACTTGTTGCCATCTCAGACATGAAGCTACAACCAGTGCTGATCAACAACACGGGAAGCGCGGATGCACGTACTTGTCAAGGTTTCATTGAAATCCGGGATTACCCCGCGTTCGCGTATCCCCTACTCTCCCCTAATATGGAGAATTTTTGTTATATGTATGGAAAATTTTGAGCGGAAATTATTGAGTATTTTATTGATTCTCTGATGATTTAGCATGTGTGAAGAATTTACAAATATCGTATGAATGTCTTCTCCGGATCCAATCCGGAAATACAAGTGTTTGAATCATCAGTGAAAAATGTGTCGCTGGACCATCATGCATAAATGATTCATCAATAAATAATTTCGATGGTGATCCCGTGGATATGATCAATCTCTCATTCACTAAAAGTGATAACGAGCTACTGACATTAGTTGAACAACGTCAATTGAGGAGTCGAAAAACCGCCACCAAATACTTTCGAGAGTGCAAGCAGCTACGAAAAGAAAATCGAATTCTCTTTCTGAACAGAATTCTTTGTTCAATAAAAACATCGATACTGATTAGTATGAAGTTTTTAATCAAAATCATTTTATTCATAAATGTATCAAGCGAATGAAAGTGGATTCCACCATACTCGGTTCAGGTTGTAGCAATGTTGGATCAAAACTTTGGAAATGTTGCCATTATTCTTGGTGGGGCTTTCAATCTGGATTTTTGATTGGAATGATCCATTCACTGTAGCTTTCAATGGAGAAGTTAACTCAATTATGTCGGACAGTCGTGCTGAAGCTACAACAAGACACAGAATGACAATACATCCGTTCTTATAAAATTTTGAAATCAAGAGGAAACAAAAATTTTTGTGCTATATTTCAGTTATCATACGCTTCTAATCACACTTATGGAACGAAAAAAAATTCCTATATAAAAACTAACCAGAATTTCCACTTGATGCTCTCTATCTTATTATTTTCTTGATTTTAGAATTTTCTTGAACACGTCGATCACTTCGATTAATAGCTTCGTACATTCGCAATCATTACTATATTATAAATGGAGCATTCACTTCTTTGAGCGAAAAAAAAAAGAAGAATCATATCTGAAGATTTCGCTTTGACATTGATTTATTTTCACATTTTTCACACTCTTCGAGAAAATTTCTTCTCGTAGACATTTTCGGTAGCCTACTTCGTTTATCCTCGAAACACAATCGAGCTCATCAGCTTTGAACTTCGGTTAATACATTTGTGGATTATTCATTTCATCTAAAATGTTCTCACTGCAAATTTTGAATAGGAATTCGTTCAAGGGCAGGGTAAGGTTTCAAATTTCTTCTCTTACATTTGTTTCTCATTCCTTCAAATGAATGTATGATATCTCAATAATAATGAGTCCAAATTTCAAGTCGATTGGAGCAAAATCGACGGAGTTATGAGTATTTTTGTACCTGTCGGACATTGATTATACCTACTCGACCCGTGCACGCTATTGTTACCTGGCAGATGTTTGCTTTCTACATCATACCTGATTTTATCCCGTAGTTTTGTACAAACGTACCTACGCTTGTCCTGTATACTTTGTCAGTGTAATGTATAAAATTTAGTGCAGCAGTGAATATTCAATCGAGCAGACGTACTCGTACGTTCCCATCATTTCAGCTCCATTTTCATTAAGTTTTGTGTTGAATGATTATTAAAATGCCTAGAAAAATTCGAAGATCCGATAGACAGGTGACTGGTTCGAGATTATATCGACCTAGAAAAATTGTACCTCCGCAAAAACGTAAAAGCGGAGGCATTACAAGTAGTGCGTCAGTTAAGAAAATAGAAGTGACCATGAAAGATCAAGTTACGGAGGATCTTGAAAAACATTATAGGATAATTGATTTTTTATTGGTATTTTCAACAATTGCTACACTAGTAAAGTGTGTAAAATGTGATGGGAAAGTAATTTTTCATTCGACTAAGAAAGAAGGCCTTGGATTCAACATCATTGTGTCGTGCGAAAGCTGTAAACAGATCACGAATGGTCCGTCTAGTGCAAGAATAGACTCTGGTATTTACGAAGTAAATTATCGGTTTGCTTTCGTGATGAGGATATTAAGTCTTGGATTAGTTGGCTGTGAAAATTTCTGCGGTTTGATGGATTTATCTAGTAAGTTCTTATCAAGTCCGACGTACAATGATTACATGAAAAAAATGTGCTCCATTGTGAGAGAAGTAGCGAATCGATTTTTTTCATCTGCTACAAAAGAACAAACAGCAATAGCTGAGGAGAGAATATCTGAAGATGCCGACGAACTCACTGTATCAGGCGACGGAACATGGGAAAAAAAGGCTTCTCATCTTTATTTGGTGCCACCTCGTTAACCGGTTACTTTACTGGTAAAATTCTTGACATTTTCGTCAATAGTTCAAATTGCCATGAATGTGAAACTTGGGAAAATAAACGAGACTCAGCCGAATACGAAGAGTGGCATGAAGCACATGTAAATGCTGGAAAGTGTCAGGCGAATAATACTGGTGCAGCTGGAGACATGGAGATCGAAGTAATAAAAACCATGTTCCAACGCTCAGTAAAGAATGGTGTGCGATATCGCAATTATATTGGCGACGGTACTCCTGAAGCTCACTCCAGGTTAGTGAATTCTAAACCTTATGGTGATGATTTTCCAATAGTGAAAAAGGAATGCATAGAACATGTTCAAAAAAAGATGGGCACTCGTCTACGTGAAATAGTCAAGAAACCAGTTGTAGAATTTGAAACCAAGGGCGGAAAAATCACAAGAAAGAGTCAGTTCAGTAAAGGGAAGCTTACGGCTAAAATGATTGATAAACTGACAGTATACTACGGTTTGGCAATCAAACGTTATTCTGATTCCGTGGAAAATATGAAGAATGCTATCTGGGCAACATTCTTCCACTACAGTTCGACGGACGAGAATCCACAGCATCAAAAATGCCAGAGCGGTGCGGATTCCTGGTGCGAATGGCAAAGAGCTGCAGCTGCTAATGCATCGGATTCGTTTAAACACCCGTACAATGCTCTTCCCGAAGATGTTTTGGCTGCCATCAAGCCTATTTATGAAGATCTGAGCGAAGATGCACTCATGGAGCAATGTGTCGGAGGCTTCACGCGAAACAACAATGAGAGTTTGAATGAACTTATTTGGAAAATCGCACCGAAGCACTTGAATGCAGCCTCTGTTACCGTTGAAATTGCAGCTTATGTGGCAGCCTGTGTCTTCAACGAAGGTCCTTTTGCTTTACTAACCTTCATGCAAGACATGGGAATTAGTAGTGGACCAAGCGCACATGACTGGGCGCAATCAACTGATTCCAAACGTGTAAGCCGAGCAGAGCAGGAAGATGAAAGAGAAGTTGAGGAAGGCAGAATTAGTTGGACAGGAAGAAATACGTTAAATATTCTGAATGATAGCAACATCCTTTATGAACCTGGTATTGATGATACAGTGTGAGGTGAGCCGATAAAATTTGCTCATGAACGTGTTATGTCACATTTTTTGGTATTCGAAGCTTAAAATTTACCATACTCCCTCAAGGGGTGGAACTAGTGTACAAGGCTGAAATTTAGGGGTTTATTCGTGAATTTTTTCGATAAGGAAGGAAGAATCAAAATTCGTTTAAACTTGGAGAGTATTTTATTCATATTTTGAACTATACTTTGCGTTTTTTGCTGATCAATAGTTATGAGCAAAATGTTTAATAAGTAAAATTAATTGCTTATTAATAGTTCTTTATTTAAATAGATGAATAATTCCGCGAATGTAAGACATTATGATTAATGAAGTCAGGTATGTTAGACTATTTAGAATTTTTTCAATTTACACACAATATATATATATCGGACTGTGAACATCCACGATGTTTGATTTCAAAGATATTCACGTTTTTTTTTTGTGACTCGGAGAGAGACGAATGTTCTCGACTGATTGGTTACAGAGAGAACCTTGTATTTCTCGACTAATTGGTTTGGTAATGTTTTACTAACTGAGAGAATTGAGTAAGGATTGGATTCTTAAATCGACTGATTGATAATGAAGGTGGGAGAAACTGGTGAAACTGCTAAACATCTTATTGGTTTATTTTCTCAGAAGGAGTGTATGAATGGTCAGAAAGGGAAAAATGACAGAGATGTGCCAGATGATGCACACATGGATGGTATATCCCAAAAACTAAAAACCCAAGTTACAATTATTGGGGTAACAAAATAATTGAAGTGCAGTAAATATTATGGAAATACAAATGAGGGTATGGACGTGATTTTCAGAGAAATTGAAAGCTTAAGTCTAATATAATGTTTGATGGTTATCGAAATGTTCATACTCCGGCAATTAACAAGACGGACTTAAGTATGACCTCTATAAACAAAATACTTAGTACCAATGATTCATTAACCGATGGTCTTGGATGATAAACATAAAAAATATAGAAAAAATTGTTAAGCTAACTGAACACTTTGTGATTTTTTCATGTAATTTCCGCCGGAAATACCGGACTCAAGAGCTCCTATCCATAGACATGGCCCTGTCTGCTGGTGACTATTTCTGAAGTCGTAATTTTCATCTCTAATCATAAATTTTCCGTTCCTTCGTTAATAACATAATTCCTAAGAACATGAACCGAGCTCCGATGAAAAAAGTTGAAAATCGTATTGTTTTAAAGTCTTTGAACACGTGAAAGAGCATGTCATAACATGTGTCATTGTGTTCAAACACCTAAAAAAAGCAACTTCCACCTTTTTTCATCAGAACTCGGCTCATATTCTCAGAAAATATGTTATTAACGAAAAAAAAAATATTTATGATTACAGATAAAAATTACGACTTCAAGAATGCCCACTAGCAACAAACTCAAATGATCATCGTCCATGGACAGGAACTTCTAACTCCAGTGTTTTCAGCGGAAATTACTTGAGGAAATCACAAAGTTCAGTTCAAAACATGAATAAAATACTTTTGAAGTTCAAACGAATTTTCATCATTCCTTACCAGTCAAAAAAATTCATAAGAAATCTCTAAATTTCAGTAATTACCTTGTCTCCCACCAATCTCGACTTCTGCTCGCCATCATTTCTCACGAGTATATTATCAGACTCAGGTATGGCTTGATAATCTACTGGACCCAAAAGAATGGAGTTGGAAGCTAACTATTAATCTATTGGAGCCAATCTACACCCTGCTTTCATCTGCGCCAAGACAGTTCCTCGATACTATTTTTCGTTACTGCAATGAGGGATGCAATATAGAACGCGGCCGCAGAAGCTCATTTGTTCACCAGTACGCACCAATTGTCTAGACCAGTCGAACTAGTATGTTGGATCTCCAGCAGAAGGGAATCCTTACATCATCGATGAAACAGATGATGTATCACTGTTACTACAGTTTGCGCCAACTCAGAGAGATGTAGAAGCGGGAAAGGGAGAAGACAAAGAATGAGGAAGAAAAGGAGTTGAACAGGAGAAACTCCAGAAAAATAGACCGTGGAACCTACCAGCGGGAACCCACATCAACAAAATGCGGTAAGTACATTACCTTATAAATGTAGAAATAGGTACATTTTATATCGAATACATAGCCGATGACTTTTATGATTGCTTCCTCTCAGAAATGGTGAGTCATTGAAAGAAAAAGTGTAGGAACAATTTTTACAGATAATTGTATCTTCTACAATTTTCATGTGAGCTATGATCGTCATATGACTAACCCTTTTGCTCGGAAATCAGAAATACCCAACCAAAACGCTCACGCAAATTTTTAGATTCTTGCGAATTTATTCGAAGGTCAATATCTATTCTGACTGGGCTAATATGTGGCCGAATACAAAACTTAGGAGACCAAACTAAATGAAAATTTTCTGCACTTCACAATAAAAGTAAGAAAGGTATAAATTTGTATAAATGCTCCGTCGTAAAGAATGAGTCACAATACAACAACAAATGTATTCGCCGCAAGATACTATGACAGAAATATAGTGGGTACACTTCCGATGAGGTATTTCAACCGAATAAAAAATAGAAGTCAACAGCAAACAAAATTAGTCATGTGGCAGTCACGGAATGCGTCATTCGAGTAAATTTGATGGCGTTATGGTCAGTAGCTACTTACTTGCCAAAATGGACTGATGACATGAATGAGGAAACAAAAAAATTGCAGTTCTCATGATTTTCAGTATATTGTATCAAATGAGAGTACTTCAGATTGAGAATAAAATTCTACCTCGAGTATTGGGCATTCATTATTGGATAACGAAATACAATTCATACTGTTGTTCTTTCGGTATAGAATAGTCCATATTGTATATAAATCGTCAAGCATTCGTGAAACCTGCAATTTATAGTTACTCATCATACTGTGTCTTATAAGATATGAAAATTGTTGGCTGATTATTTGTACACGTCTATTTGAGAAACGAACTCTGATCAAGAAAAACGAAATATCATGAGTCATCCACAACAACAATGACTATTCATCGTCACGCCAACAAAAGCAGCATGAAAGCACTGCCTACAGGACATCTTACGGTAGGTTTTCACATTCATTCCGTTTGAGAGCAGCTCCCATATTCGCAATAAACATAGTGTTACTTTTTTAGATTTGAGATACTTAATAAACAATTAGAAATAACCCAATTGCCATAACGCATGTTCAACAGATATTTTGTCTTCAATAATTTATTTATAAGATTCCAATTTGTGGAACTATTTTGATAAGTATTTCGGTCCCTGATTGTATTATAAAGCGTGTTTTCATGGAGGCAGAAAAAATGTACACGTGGAATGCAAATTTTTTCATTGCATGAAATATTTTCACGAAAGTTTATAGCCTATATATACATGCTTTCATTGAAAGCGAAATTTCGAGAGATTTCGGTTCTGGATGAACGTCATCAGTTGGGATAGTTTAACACATCATCGCGCCCGATCCATCGTACACAAAGCTCATGGCGGCACTCTTGGTGCTGGTAATACTCCTTCAGGTCCTCTGCCCTCTAAATCGCCGCTCGTTGATGCTGCAGCTTTGAATCTTTTCCATTTTCCTAAGAAAAGTGAAAAACAAAGTTGAAACCGTTGAATACATAATTGGTGTCCCAATCCGATTCAACAATCCATAATTGTTTACATGTATACAAGATGCTCCAGAAACATTGACGAACAAATAACATGATAATAGGTGGGACGATCCTGATTTGTGATGTGATGAATGGTTTTCGAATTATGAACAAACCCACGATTTTTCAGCGTCACATTTACGTAGCATGGACCGGTACCAATGAAGTATATTTGACACACGAGTAACAAGTGAATCTAGTAATTTTCTCTAGCCTATTTTTTGGGAGGGATTGAAGTATGCCCGATACTCATAGAATTCAAAACTCAGTTTCATATTCATAGACAACCCGAAAACAAAAAAAAACAGAAAAATTTCAAGTTTGGGAAAAGTTGCATATGGAGGTGATGGAAAACAAGATGTTGAGAAAATTACAGCTATGGTCCTCAATGCTCATGAAAAAGTGGAGAGAAATAAATTGGAGAAAATTTTCGGAGTCTAGAATGTACCTACTGTATTTTGAAAAATTATTATTATCGTGAAAATTCTCGATTCCGTACCATGATCAATTTCAAACACAAAAACTTCACAATAATATCATAAATAATACATGATGTTTATTACAATCATTCGGAAGGGTGTTTCGTGGAATTTGAAAAAAACGTTATCGATTCATTGTGTCCGTGATAGAATCAAATTTTCAAGGAGATTCGCTATAACTGGGACTATGTCAGGCAAGCATGGAACTTCTTCTCTATGACGACCTCGATTTTACTTCAATTCTCTCAAATTATTCACACCAGTGGGACATGTTACTTCATTGTTTACATGATAAGTATTCGACGCATCACAGAACTGTTCCAATTTTTTAAATGAGAATCGTCCCATCTATCACCATCCATTCAGTCCATCAATTTTATGAAGACAACCGCATATATTGTGTGAAGAAATATTGCTCACTTGCTAGACGAACCATCGTGATCCCCCACCATATACTCCAACCCCACCCCACCAGGCAGAACAAGACCGTGAAAAATTGACTTGTACCCACGATGATATTAACGATCAATGCACCAAATCGCGACTTACTGCTTGCAGTGGCCGAAAAACGCGGTTGACCAACACAGAGATTGAATAATCCACTCCACAAAGTACCTATTCATATTATGTATAAATGTTCTAGATTAAAAAGGGTCAATTATTCATTTCTATAAGTAATGAGACGTTAATTTACTTACCACTGCCAGGAATGAAAACATTCCAAATGAGGCAGAACCAAGCCAGTGGAACGGGAAGACAAGGAATAGCGCCACGCATCACAGAATTATGCTCAATGAGAACATCCGGAATCTTCGATTTCTGCTCCTAAATGATCAATAAATTTTATCAATAATGAGTCGAGCGAATTACTTGCAAATAATGGCACACGAAATATGTCATCATAGATTACATTCGTTCGAGGAAAAGCGGGAGTTAATACGAAAAAATCCAACCTCAGAAAGTGGCAGTGGCACAATGCTCGTCAGGCTATGTTTGGCACGTGTGCTCCTGTTCCGTTCAGGTTCATGCTGACGGGAACAACAACAACTTGACCATCGGCACCATGTTCGAGTTGGTTCACAGAAAATTTTGCGACACTTTCCGGCATTGCAGCAGCCTGTTGTTTCACTCGGGACGATTCTAGATTTCCACGGCCTACTACTATCAAATTTCATGAGAAAATTTGAAACGTCACGAGTACTCGACCAAATTGTAACTGACCTGCAACATACGGCTTTCAATCGTGAAGAAACGTTTGGTTTTGGTGTTGGTATTGGTGTTGGTGTTGGTGTTGATGATGCTGATATTGATCGTTGCATTTGATGACCAGGTTGTATCCCATCTTGTTTATTGTTCCTAGTCTTCTTTCGCCAATTGAAAATCGTCGCGTCACGATTCTTGTAAGTCCTCACCCACCGATCACGGAAACGACGCACAAATGAATTCCGCCAACTAGTAAATCTTCCAGTTCTCATCTCTGGCTGCTTGTTACTCGCTAGTCGGTTCACAATTGTCGTTGGTTCTGTGACCTCCACAATCCTATCAACAGCAAGCAGCACCGGTATGTCTATTGAAAAATCCAGAGGTGAAAGAATTTTGTCTATTTCTTCAAAATGTTTCATCCCCATGCTTATAAATATGCAGTTTTTGCAGCAATAAATTTCAATCTGAGTTCAACAATGCGGATTACTACGCTGTCACCTGCATCTTGAGCGGCGACTTACTCGAAGATTGCGGCGCGCCCCTAGTCCGTTGGTTGGTCAGTCATAAATAGGGGACGATAAAAAAGGGGAAAAGAGTCCGAGTAGGGTGAGCTGGTCACGCGAAGATTTCACACCGAATCGATATCTACCCTGACTTTCCTATGTATATATTCATACACAATGCCCACGTGTTAGTCATAGAAGAACATTCCTTGATTTTATATCATCATATCCTCTCCTCCCACTCCCAATCCTATTGCCGTAACAGACCGTGAGCCTTTCTTGGTCTCATTTTCAAATAGTAATAAATCTATATGGAATGATATCAGTGTACCATGTTTCACTCAATCGACGAATGCACCGATGGAATGATGGGCATAGTTCAGCTCCATTGAATCGCCTACTCTCCCAACTACGCGCTTTCAATCAGCCTTTCCCGCACTCTAATCTACTCTGGCCTCTTGCTCGTTCTCTCCACTTACTGGTGAGAGACCTTGGCCGCACGCGACGCCCATTTTCACCCTGAACGATAAGACTTATAACAGCTCGGAAAAAAAAATACGAAGACTCGAATTGCCATTCCTCACCATCTGGAAAAGTTGCGCTAGAATTATTCGGTCCGATTTTTCTTCATTATCAAACGCATATGTACACTATTTTTGTTTTGTTGAGGTGTAATGTAATTGAGTTTTATCACAGTTGTAGAAGAAGAGAATGGTCGTTGACGATTGAGTTTGAGCGTCCATGCAAATCTTTGTCGGACATAAAGATCGATAGGCGTCCGTTCTCGCTGATGAATACGAAGCGAATCAGCAGGAGACTTGCACGCGTCGAGGTCAAGAAACTCTAGTCAGTTTGTGAAAAATACATTTGGTCTATTTCAACACACACAAACAGAATATACAATATGTAAGCATATAATTTCCCAACATGAAAGACTAAGAAAGTTATGAAGAAAACTTCAAATACTTACGTTGGTTCACCATTATGCCGATTTTCTAAGTTCATCACGTTACCACTGAGTGTCTCAATATCATTTGTCCTTTTCACGATATGTGTGCCGCGTTTTTCACGTGCAGACGAGACTCCACGCACTGTATTCAAACTCACACCAGTATCATCCGATCGAGGGCTTCCCCCTGAGCTCGTTGATACACCATGACATGTTTTCAAGGATACGTCACTTCCGCGGTTATGTAGTTTGCGTTGTGGCTCGACTGATGGATTTTCTCCTCTGATATCTGGCTGATTAACCGCATCTTTCTCCATCGATGAATCTAATACGAGTCCATCAGTAGAGCCCACATCGTTACCTGATATTTCTAACTGCCCACTATTTTTTGAAGGAACAGCTTCAGTTTTGCTTTCCACCTGACTCTGTATCTTAACTTCTTCTTTTCGGCTTTTCTCGCTTATCACTTCTCTTATATCTGCCGTAGTATCATTCTGTGTAGTTTTCGTCGTGGGTCCATCATTCTTTGGTTCTACAAATGACTCGACAGTTTGTATAACTTCTGATTGGATCCCACCACCAGGATTTTCGTCCTTTATTCGAGTAACATCATCTTCGTGCTCTGACTTAGGTGTATTGCCTCTCGATGCCACTGAGTTTTCTTCCTCAATATTTTGAATTCCTGTAGTATTCAGTGGTAAGATTTTAATTGCGTCGATCCGCAAAGGCTGAGCAGCAGTCGTTGTTGTGGCACTAACAACACTAGACGTTCTACCTCCATGAGATGATTGTTCCAATGATAATATGAGACCAGGAACATCATCCGTTGACCCTATTGATTTACTATCATCAACGGATGATGCAGCTGTAACATTCATCATTGATGACTGATGAATAACAGGAGCAGTCGAAAGTGATGACGATCCCATTGGTAATTCAGAAGCTGCAGTGTTAACATCTTCGTTAGCCATTTGTGAATTTGTAAGTTGAATAAATCGCCCATTAGGTGACTGACGGACAGGTATTTTCGTCATCGATCGATTCAATTTTTTTCCACCTGCAGTTGTCAGTAGAGTTTCAGGAGGACTAGCTTTTGGCATCTTAACCAATGACAATTTTGAGTCTCGGGTTGTTGATTCATGTGCACGATTGGCAATGGAAACCCTGAGAGAACTGGAGCGTGGTATTCTCGTAGTAATGCGCCGACCAGAGCGACGCTCCCATCTATTAAGGTCGCTGTATTTTGTATCTTTCACAGTATTTCCGGTGAAACCGATACGAAAGTGTGGTATCGAGCTCTTTTTTTTTGGGCTGTTGCCTTGTGATAATGATTCTGAAATGCAATACGAAATACAATAGAAAAATGTACATTCAGTCACTATTAGAGTTAATTTAGTCACATGAAATTATGCGGTTACTGGGTTGGATGAATCTATGTTGATTTAACAGCGCTGGACTTGACGGTCGTGCTTGTCCATGAGGTGCAGGTCCTTTGAATCCCCGAGGCTTGAATGGTGAAGTTCTGCCATGAATCATGAGATTCGGTGACATTGGACCACGCGTGGAATGACCATGTGCTGGTGACCCTCCGACAGATCTCGATGAAATTTGTCCACTTTCAGCCAAGATGACAAATGATGAACGTCGATGAGCACGCGTCATCGTGGACGATGCTGCGGCAATTTTATAGGGTTCGGGTGCTTGTGGTGGCGCAGGAACACCGAGATAGTATCGTGGTTGACCATGGTTTATTTGACGAGGAACACAACGATCAACTCCAATATTTGATCGGTTCATTTGTTTGCTTGTGATGGTGTTGTTAATACCCTCGGCTCTACACCGCATTACGTTTTTTTTTTCAAGCTTCTCCTAAGTTTTCCGGACCGTGCCTTCACTAACCACCATCACTTCCCGTTGCAGAATTACCGTAATTTTATGGTCATGAGAATTCGTATACAGTCATGAGAAATCACAGATGATGTCTTATGATCATGACTCAGGCAGTTCATTTTCTCCTCATTTTAAGCGTATCATTCACGTATGTTTTTGCTACAAAAAATCAAATTCTTCAAACTTGGTGAAATATTATGAATAAAGACATGTAAGAATATTGTCTATGTGCGACAATTACGCTCAGAAGCAGACATATAGTGAGAATACTTTCATATCTGAACGTGCAAATTGGTTGTTCAATATCCCGCAGAATAAACACAATTATTTAAGATAATTTTCCGCCCCAAAATTGTAGCTCGAACTTCTATTATATTTTTTTCCTTGTGTTACCTGGAAGATATTGGTGTAAACTCGGTCTTGAGCAATGCTCGCTGATTTCCAGTGGCCCCAAATCATTCGCGGGCACCAAGCGGAACACACGCAGTCGGAGTGTGCGCGATTCACCCTGTTCTAACCGAACGACCACCTAGCCAGCCAGCGGCGAGAATACTGACTCAACTTTGGAGAAGTCGACTTATGAGACACGCTTTCTTGCGTTGGTCAGACGTTCATCAGTGGCGCATGGGAGTAGTATTAGTAGACCCCTCCTGTGTAGCGCGACACCCCCACGTTGGCATGTGCCACAATACCGCCAAATTGCTCCACGTGTCTATGAAATCAACATATTTCACGATTTTTTCATTTCTATAAGGATTTTAATTCCGTGAACCAATATTCTATCACGACAGATGCACGACTCTCCCTAGAACTATTTGCATCTTCAAGTATGAATGATCATACATTCACTTGAAACGTTCGGCACAACTGTTTTCTTTCGAATTTATCATTAATTCCTCTCCTAGTCCCTACAACTATTACTGGAATGATGAAGGGCTGTAATTCCTGATGACTAAATAAGCAAATGGATCTTACTACTATAAGTTCATTCCGTTGAAAAACAGCCAGGTGGTATTGATGTAGGTCGTGTTCCCGAGCTCATAAAAGACCTCCAATTTATGGAGAAGCATTTTGTATTTAATAATGATCAACATCAGCGATGTGTGCATTCACTGTGCTGATGTAATTCTCCAATTACTTCAACATTAGCTTAATTGAAAAATTGAAAACATAGATAGTGAAGCAGAGGAAGTAAAATGGGCTTGGCAATACTTCACATCATCATCAATGATGTTACTCATACCATTGCCACGATCGCCTGACCTTTGCTAAAAATATTGAAAAATCGCCACTAAACCTTGAATCGTTTGGGGAAGCATAAAAAAACATATCACTTGATTTTCACCATTCTGAAGCATGCTTAAATATATTTTTATTTGATTAGCTTGAATGTATATACACAAATTTGGATTCAAATGTCTCTCTCTCTCTTCTCTTGTTGACGCATAGTCACATTATCACACGTCCAACTGGTAATTGTTGTCGAGAATATCTATCACGTAGTACGGATTTTGCTGCTGGAAAGAAAAGAAACAAATTCCTAGCTGTATAGTATACTTTATATCATCATGTCAGAGGCCAATGAGCCCAGGCCTTCGATATCATAATAGATATACATTAAAGTAATAATCCATATGATCAATCAAATTTGACTCTGATTTGGTACCCTCACTTACGTACGACAATCAGATTGTGGTTCACACCCGTCCTTTTTCTAATTTTGGATTTATACAATCATTCGGCTCATATTCAGCCACAGTTATTGTCATACGGTTTACATGCACATCAATTTAACGTACGCGAATGTCACGAATGTATACAAAATTCTACTGCATGATTTCGCCCGAAAGTATCCATGACTTTATGAATCTCCCACATTTTCAAGTTTCCGATATTTGATGATTTCGTATTTCCCCGATGATCTTTTTCTGCATTCGTATCAATTATATCATTGTCATTATTATTCGATTGTTCCTGTTACAGCAATAGCAGCGAAATTTTACAATATGCGACTGTTCAGAACGATCAACTTAACTTGACAAGAACATGAAATCTCAAGAAGGATGTGACACTATTTCAGAAGATTCGAGTTTCGCACCGCAACTCCACGAATTTTTCACGCTCAATAATATATTCATCGCTTCCAATTTTCTTTTTATTCATCGAAAAATGAACTTTCATCTCCAAGTGTTAAATAGGGTGGCCCCCACCGAGATCTCTTATGTTTGACGGTATTCTCATATTAAGAAAGATAACCATTTTTAGGCCCGATAATCTCAAGAGAACAGGTGACACAATTACTTGTTACACAACTGAGACCCAATTCATTCAGATTCCCGTTGTTACTGAGTACATCTGGAATAAGCCATATCACTCTTTTTTCGTATTGTTATAAAGTATCATTCATGATATGTTTCTTTGAGAGTATCGTCATTGCAGGGAGTCAAATGAAAAATCATGCGCATTGTATTCCCATTGCTCATCAGTTCAGCCGAAGAGGGGTTATAATATGGCAAAATAGCGTTAAAACTGCGCACGGTTTTGCGATGTTATGCAGTAGTTTCTGATTTTTTATTATTCAACGGAACTTGAACTTTCTTGTGGTTTGCTCGGTATTTCTCTATTGTTATATCCGCATTCATACCAGTTGACAAACGTAATGAAACTGGATCGAGACTTGCGGCGAGCTTGAGATAAGTTTCTTCCATCTCTTTGGTAATTTGAACCTCATATTCATCGTCACAGTCATTGTTCAAAAGCGATCCCTTATCGCTCGCTTTGTTTTCAGTGTCATCTTCATTGTTTGAATCAAATGAAATCAGGTCTTTCTCTTCAGGCTCTACCTTCATTATGTCATCTCGTACGATGGTGCTATTCCTTGCAGCAGATGAATTTTTTAATTTCTCTTCTAGAAAAGTCACTTCGGGTGGATAGGTGTTTGTCTTAGCATTCTCGGTGACGAAGCCACACCTATCACTCGATGGCATTCTGAGAAGCGAGCTTGGTGGTAATGTGCCTTCGTCGTTTTGTTTACTGATGCTAGACGTCAGTGAACCAGCTACATTAACTTTGGGACCTGCTTTTGCTTCTTCAGTCGCATCGAGTGAAGACTGCACCCATTCAGCGACTCTTCGTAACTGTGTAGCATCGTTAGGTAGAATAGCGAGAGCTTCATCCCTGCTAACTATCGGAGATCTGGATGAACGTGTGGATTTTGTCAAATTGTGAACGAGTGCAGTATTAGTTGGTTTTGTGTTACAGCTCCCACTTTCTGGACTGGTGTACAGAACGGTTTGATAATGGCCAGCATTATCCAACAAAATGTTCTTTGATCCCCCACCACTTACTCGGATGCAACAATTTCTGGGTGCAGCTGACCGTCCTTTATGTGCGGGTTTATTATAGAGCTGTTTTTTATTAATCGATTGGGCTAAATCACTCGAACTACTTGATGGCTCCGAACTTGATATCAATACGCTATCACTACTGAAACTTGGACTCGTTGCTGTATCCGATGTTTGATGATCGACATTCATTGCATTTGTTACTTCAATAAGTGTGACTCGATTGACATTGTCAGAATTCCCAATACCATTTTTCCATGCGCGTTCGTTTATAACATCCAAGTGAATCCCACTCTTTTGCTTGTTACCATTATCATTACTCAATTGGGAGTTATCAGATTTTAGTTGTGTCCAATTATTTTTCCGAATCCGATCATTTATTATCTCAATTGGACTTGCATCACATGTTGTAACTATCTGTGTAGAACTACGCGGATTTTCTCCTGTATCAGTTTGCGTTTCCGTCCGTTTGTTTGGTTCATTCTGTCTCATTACGTTTATTATTGTCGACTTTGATTGCCTCTCATTTTTTATTTGCGTTGGTAAATTTTGATTCGCTAATGTATTTATATCAGTTTTCTCTGTAATCGAGCGTTTATCATTGCTTTTACGAGGAATATACATTTTTTGGTTGATATCCAATGAATTTTCATTGAAATAACTTGTTATTGTTTGTGACTCCGAGTCGACCATAAGAATTGATTTGTGACATAAACATGTGTCACAATGCTTAGCGAATATCCTTTCACGTTCACGATCTTTTAATACTTTAGCCATGATTGCAGCCGAGACAATATCAACTGGCGGCTTATCATGATCGCTTTCATCGTCACTGTGCTTCTCAACGCTTGCTTTTGTTATATTATACACCATTGCTGTTGGTGGGAATGTCGATATTGGTACTGTTATACTCTTAACGTCTGGAAATGACTGATCAGTACTGCATGACCGACGTTTCTGTGCGACATAATTTCTTACTTTTGCTTGAACTTCAGTCGGTAAAGAGTCATATTTATGACCCACAAAATTTGACGGCTTACATTGAAGCAATTGGATGGCTAAGTTAACATCGTTGCGATACTTGGAATTGTCTTGTGATAACCGATGTATTGTATAATTAGCATCAGCTAACCGACGCGATAGAGTCGCGATGTCTTTAGTAAAGGCACCTTTCTCAGTCTCACATTTATCGACAATTTTCAATAACTTATCTTCCAGATTCTGGTTCACTTTCTGTATGCGTTTATGTGCCTCATGTAGCCGTGAGTACTTCTCTTGCCACGTATGAATTTCTTCCTTCATAGATGCTAATTCACCATTCGGAAATTTATCAGCTTCATTCAAGAATTGCGTTTCTATCTTTACGATATGAGTATTTTTCTCCATTAAACTCTGACGTAAATGTTCAATTTCTTTATGCAGATGAACGTCAGTGCTGTGTCTGTTATCATTATTGGTGCATTTTGCACAAATACAACTGCATTCCTGCAAACACAACCACGTCATTTACATAAATTTTAACTGACAAGTGATTTTTCTTTCAGAACAAATATCGATAACACACTTTGTATCATTCATTGCAACGATGACGAATCACACAAAAATTCGAATCACTCAATATCATTACGTACCGTACATATTTCAGACATTGTAGATATTGTCGCCTAGGATTACAATTGAAACGAAAGCCTGAGAAGATTAAAGTTGACCATAACCCCTCTTGTTTATTTATCGGACGAAACGACTGGCATAATTCATTGGGATAACGTCACCTTTATATAGAATAGATATCAATATTGTCAGAAAATCATCGCGACAAATTCTCAAGATATATATCACAAAAACCTTTCAACAAAGATCTCTCACGGTTTCTTTCTTTTGATTTAGTCACTGTCAATCACAGTCAATCATAACCCATGAACCAGCGGGAGATAATTCAATGCTCCAGGATAGGAGCAAATTCTTACATCCGAGTTGAACTAATAGTACCAACCAGGGGCAAATATCTCGATGGTTCAGAATCTGTGTTGCCAGATTTGGTGTGAACAATACCTCCTCTCTACGACCAAACCAATGGAGAATAGCCTATGGAAGTCATTGCATGGGCTATTTTCCATTGGTTTCGCCACACAGAGGGCGTACTTTTTACACCTCATCTGGCGGCACAGTTCAACAAGGAAGTGATTTTTTTGATTGAGCTTGCAGCTCAATACCAATCCAAGTATGCAGGAACAGACATTTTCATGGAACGTACAGTTTTTCATTTTTGTTATCGTGAGAAAGTCAATAATGAACCTGATCAATCGAACTAAGTAGGGAGTAAATTTTGTGAGTCAGTCAGGCCAAATGAAGTTTGGGTCTGAGAAAATGTTCGAAGAAAATGTAAGCGGATTCAATTGCGGATTCGTTGTTGATTCAATTGTATCCACGTAATGATGTTGCTAAAATATCGAATCATTTTGAGGAAGTATTTCCTCTTTATATTGATGGCTAATTCCACTCACATCTCTGGATGTCATGAGGATCTATAGTGATGAACAGAAAATTATTCCCCTAAATGTTTGTTAATATCTGTATATCACATCGATTCGTAAGTGCTAGAAAACGTCATTAAACCACATGAATCAAATGATAACAATGGAATTTCACTTCAAGAAGAAATTCTATTGACAATTTGGATTTTGGACACTCCTGATAGCTTTCGTTCAAGTACCGACAGATCCGATTATCGAAATCTATCGTCTCACACAGTATTCACAGAAGTTGACAGCAAGCTGACCAATATTTCACCTTGGTATGTCCGTTGGCCAGATGCAAACGAATGCGAAATAATTGGAGCCGTGAGTATTCACGATAACACTGACAATGTAGAGATCTTTGATTAAATTTTTTTCAGGATTTGTCTTCGGAGCCAGAGGGGTTTCTTGAGATTGTCGGTGCTATTGGTGGAAGCCATATTGAGTTTGTGACACCACATAGAAGTGCTAACAATTATTATAACTCGAAAAACCCTCATGTAATAACATTACAAGGTATCGTAACAAATATATCTAAATTTTTCTTGTTTGTTTCCCTACGACCATTTCTTTTTTCAGTTTCTCATGGTGTTCCATACATTTTCAGAGATTGAACCGATATGGACAACTGCTTTCCAACTATATCATTTTATACTTAGAAAACAAATCTACTCTGTTTACTTGACTGATGTGGAGAATCCGTTGTTATCTTCCAACCAATCTATATCAATTAGATAATTTAGCTTATCGATCGATAGTGATTTTTCTAAAACCTCTTACAGATAATAGTCACCTCACTAGATAATAGATAGATCACAATTTTGAGCATACAGCAATACGTTTGATTATCAACCGGGCATTTGGTCCATTAAAAGGAAAAGTTCGCCGATTACAGTACTCAATTTTCAAGTCCGTCAAAATGGCAATTCAAATTGTGGCCCCAGCATGTACTTTTAACAATTACATTTTCATACAAGTGCCCTATCCTTGCCGCCACCTGCCATGTAGTTTCGTTCCCCAAATCGCTAGTCAGCAATCGTATATGCCCGAAACGGCCGCACCTGTGCTGCCAGATGACATGGCAGTCAAAGTACCCCTTCTACGCGGCAACACCAATAGACTCTCCATCGCTTCTGCCTCATAGAAAGTGCACTTTTACTATTAAGTCTGGCAGCATAAAGGTGTTGACGATCTGTCAGCCGGACCATTTCATATTTTGTAGCTCTTTCATTTTTAAAAAAAATTAGAGTTTTAAATAGAAACAAATTGAAACATATGACATATCGCTAAATTGGTCTGAAATTATGTGTACTTATTACTTTTTTCTCTTCTCACGCTCTATCTAGCAGCATTCATGGTCCAGTTGTCACATATTCTCGTATCAATCCATAAAAATCATCCAGAAGGATAAGAGTATTGCATTTAGTTAATCATTATCAGCACTATGCAGGAGACTTGGTAGGGTTGGAGTTTTCAATTGTCAATTGGCATGGGAATCCCAACAGTTGCGATGAGTTGTTTTGACAGCGTCGAACAAAGCAAGCGTGAATTCGAAATAAAAGAGGGAAGAGGAAATGACTGCCTCATCCCTCATGAAACAGATTGCAGAGCGTAAGTCTCTTGAGAAATACTGAGCACCCATCGCACAGTTATATTTAAATATGAAAGCATTTGTAAATTGAATGAATTGTGATCGATATGCCCATTGACACATCGCGAATGAAATTCCCTCAAAACAATACGATGAACACTTGTATGAGAATATCAACTTGAAATAAATAATTCCTAGATCCACACATTGAGAGTATTCGTTGATTTTTTGTGAGGAATTCTTTACTACGAACCCGGTTCGACACCAGCAAAATTCCTGTCATACAGTGTAAATAACAGTTTGTTATCACCATTTTTCCGTCATCTTATTTTATTTCCTTCATTCAACAATATTATGGGATTTGATTCTGTTTTCTTTTATATAATCATTACTTACATAACTACACATACAATTTGCGTTTTTGTAGATTCAGACGCATTCTGTCATTTGTTATATTTATATACGTGAGCGCGACGTATATATATATTTTTCTCATCTATACAATTCAATTCTCCTGCCAGATAAGAGACTTCACTATTTTATGCGTCTTCCTTATTCCTCTTCATGCCCATGATTCGTCATCTGGTTCTACACATTTTCACACATATGAGATGGAACATCACATGATAAGATGTGAAAAAAGAAAACTCCAAGAACTCAGATGTTATTACATATTCATAATTTATATTGCATGTAGAAATCATTAAGCATATGATAAGGACAGTGAGAATGTTGTGATGAATAAATGTTCAGAAGATAATACTCATTAGCTGTGATTACGATGCAGTTACAAATCGGTTTGTGCCAATATGAAAGTATAAACACTCCAGTACCTAATTAAGGACCTATGTACAAATTATGTACAGGGTGTTTTCGAAACGTCAACCTACCGAAAGTATAGATATGGACAAGGCGATCCTAATTTGAGAAGTTACTATGGTTTAGCAATGTGACAAACAGGCTCCGAGTTATCAATACATGAGAATCTAATGGAACTACATGATTCATTTGGAATGGTTGACAGGGAAGCATGGTTCCGCTGAGTATAAACATTCACAATCGCTGAGGCTTGGTCATAGTAAATGTTCATAGATGTTTTATCCTGTCACGGGCTCACTGAAAACTTCTCGTAATGAATGCTACCACCAGTTTATTAAGACGTATTTCCTGGACAAGGAGTACGAGAGTACTTTGTACTAGGGGAACAGAACAATCCTTAGCAGCCCTAGGTAGCTGCACGGCCAGGAGTGGAAAATTAAAAACTCTCAAGTTGAAGGAGGATTGCAAATAGCGATTCACTTATGATACATCTTGCTATTCATGTCAATTCTGATCGCATTTTTCTGTGGATCCGCATTTTTATACCGGAACTAGTTTTTTAATTGTGATTGTCAATTGTTGCATGACTGTTCGACTTGCGAGGGTGTTACGAAATTAAGAATGCTGGACAGTCAGTGGGATTTGGAAGCTCCATCAATGCACTATTATTCCTAGATGGACACATTCAGCGTCAGAGGTATTGTTCCAAATGAAAAAATTATTTCGAATAAAATTCTTTGCATTTATTCATGAATATCCGATCATGAGCATACCAAAGTTTCCGAAACCTCACTGCGTGTCTCCGCTGAATGCACTTTCCCTTTCACTTGAAATTTGTTAAATATTTCAATTCTGACCGAGTAGTCAAAATGGGGCAGAATAAATTGAGAGAACCTAATGTTAAAAAGCATTCTACCGGACCCGTGACAAGATTGGACTTCCAAAGACATTTACTACGTTCAGATGTAGACGTTCTAAAGAGTTCACGCTCAGTGAGATTATGCATTCCCTTCGCTTCTTTCAAATCATGCGCTCCGACTGGATAACTTTATGTTTGAATACTTCGAGCATCAACCGTCACAACGCAAAGCCATAATAATTCTCGAAATAAAGGTCGTCTCTTGTGCCGCTATTCTTGCGGTACGCTAATATTTCATGGGCAAACTGCATGAATTCTATTGCGATTGATGTGCGATATCATTATATTCATAATATATTCCGTTTAATTTGGATTCTGTTAATTCATTCATTGTCTCGAATTAGGTTTACCATTTAGTTATACAATCAGCGAACTCTCTATTGATTCTTAAAAATCAAGCTGATGAACGTGCTGCAAGGAACATAATGAATATAAAATGTATTGGAAGACCATATGAAATTGTTATCTGAATCAAGAGCAATGGCAGAAGGCATCAATATAAAATTTACCTCCATGATGAGTATCAAAATTGACGATACATTGCAAGTGTGTGATTGATAGCGTGCCTATGAAGCGATTGCAGGCGTACGACTATCCAAATCAGACTGCACTTTCTAATTTTCAATCAACTATACGATCTCTATTTCATCAATGACCATCGACTGAGTTCAATTCATTCCTCACTTCTAACATTATTATTTGTCTCATTCCATTTATTAATTCCCATTCTATTTTAGAATGGGACAACGTTCTTACAAAACATTCATCTTTCTCAGATGGGTTCTTCCACAATTCTGTATGAAGAATACTAAAAAAAAAATTTACAAACTTTTTCTAGGCAGTGAGAAACACTGAACACAGATGCTCCGACTTTCGGATCGATTTCATATCAGCAATTGTACATTGGAGATAATACGTCGAAGAACAACATTGAAGAGCAAGGTAAGATCAAAACATTAATGAGTCTAGAATACCTTAATGCCTATATGTACTAAGTACATGCGTGCTAATATGTAGTTGAAGAAGCAGCCTGCAACGAAATACCAAGTCAGATCACGCATGTGTGTAAATTCTTAACCGTCAGATTTAGCATGAAACTGCCGAAACTACACTATCACTGCACTTTATAATTTCATGGTGATATTCATCCATCAGCGAGGTTTCGTCTGAAATTTCAAATAATCCAACAATCAATTATACCTTCTCCCAAATTATTCGCTGCAAAACTAACCTCCTCGATTATTTGGTGCGTCGGAATCAAACCAAGGTGGGGAGGTAAAACTTGAGGGACTCCAGGTGATGGGGCGGTAATATTTGCCTGTGGCTGACATAATCCTGGAGTTTTTGTGAGTTTTGAATTGTCTTGGAGTTTTTGACTGGGATCAGTTCTTCTCATATAAGCTGCGGCATCTTTTTTCGGTGGTACTATTGGTTTATTCGGTGGTACAGGTGGTGGGATGCCTCGTGGAGCAAGAGTTTTCTTCATCGATGACGACACTTGAACAGCGGTGGTTGATGGATGAAATGATGACTTGATTCCGCAGCTCATTGGCCCGGTTAACGCTGGTGCAGCTGATACTGATGCTGACCCGACTACTCCAATTATCGACGAAGATATGCCAGACGAGGTAATTGGCGTTATTGTTCGCTCATCCATTGTCTGGGAAAAATTAACATGTGACGGCCACACACGTGTACCTTATTAGAAATTCTCGTATCTCAATTTCATTCCCATTCATTAAATTTGTTGTTGGGTGTTCTCTTTTAAGCCATTCAAGCCAAAAGTCGGTTCACAATTGTGTCATCGAACTTAACAGAAGCCGAGAAGCCCTCATTGATTTGGTACAAAGTAACATATTAAAATCAGAATTCGTGGTACTTCATTCTATCTTAAGTATTTTTTTTGTATTATTGTTCGTGAGTAGTTATTTCATTAATTAGAGCTGGTAGCTGGTCAAAATAAATCGAAACGCGTGATTGATAGTATGGTGTTTGGTGGACAAGCAGGAAAATTATGTCGAAATAAAGCACGGAAGTGAGTTACATACCAATTATTTTCTTTTAATCAAAGAATAAGTATACATACTAAATAATAATCTTATGTACACACAATCTAGTATGATGGATAAGTATCAAAATTGTCCGTTACTTGTCCCAAATAACTATGGACGTGATAAGTTGTTGATTACATAATATAAAAATAGTGAGAATCATATAAAGGATTATAATTTTCGAATACCTTTCAATCTCTCATTCTATAGATAGAAAAATGGTATTGAGTTCTAAATTAAGATGGTATTCAACACGAATAAAAAATAGCGGGATCGGGATGAAACGAAACAAAGTGAAAAGGCTGAAGGAACATAATGTGGAGAGACATAGTACGGTGAGGATCAACATGACTCACAGCGTATCGAAGAGCGCTCAATGCATAATTTTTAGACTTACTGAACTGAGTATCGATATTAAACGCCGAGAAGACTAGAAAATTCTGAAAATACGGACGCGTACACATATACATCTTTGTATTTTATGATAGTAATAATAATTGATCTCGTTGTTCCCTTCTTTCACATGTGAAAATGTATTGAGACACATCACTCATTGGATTTAGATAATTTATTGTAAAATGAGATTCCCATAATGTTCAATTTATCTCAGGAGAGAGTAACCGAATATAGTGATATTATTCACCATAAACGCTAGTGAATGAATGGAAATTTTCGCATATTTTTCTTGGTAGCAACTCTAATGCGTCGGAAGGCTAATTTCTCCGTATAAATTATTGACAATGGTACGAATTTTCAAACATACAAAAGAACATGCAAATCTCTATACAGAGAAGAAATTCACGTCTTGATATACATCTTTCATTTTGTTCTAAGAATTCGAACGCAAAATGAAGTAGAGTGGTCTGGGCTTCTCGTGCAAGTTGCATCTTGGTGGAAAATATCAAATTGGCGTAGATCGAGTAGAAAATTGTTGATGCATTACCTGAGGCTCGGAGGCCGTAGATTCCCCACTACTCGGTGGCGTAATATTAGCATTGATGCTCGATGCATTTGAACCGATTGTTGTAGTACACGTTGAAACTGTTGCGGATGCATTTATGTTAACTGCTGCATTGGATGTTGAAGTTGTAATCACGGAAACAGTAGGAGCTGCAATGGCAGCAGATCCGTATGTAACTCCTCGTATTGTTTGTCGGGGTGTTACGGATCTAGCTATACCAGTTGCTACGCAAAGAGAATTTGATGTATTTTTAACAATATAATCAATGTGATCTCATTCAACTTATTATCCGATTTCCAAACATCGAAATAAATTCAAAGAGGCGCTCATAGTGACAATACTCACTTGGACCACTCACTGGTACGCTAGAGACTGTTGCTGTCGGCTGTACGACTTTACTGCTGACCATTGGGGTACCAGTACCAAGAACAGTTGGTCCTTTTCAACGAGAAAAATCAGAAAACATGAAAATCATTTCGTGATGGAATGAAAAAGATGTAGACTCAGAGAATGACTTACGAGATTGTGTGACATTACCCGTAGGTCTAACTGTTGGAGCGGATGCCAAATTAGCTGGTTTTGCCGGTGGCGTAGGAGGTGCACCACCTGAAGGAACACGAACGTTTCCACGCATTGTAGCTCCACATTTGAAAGATTCTGTTTCGGCTTTCATAAGTTCCAAGTCACCCTCCAATTCCTTTCCACGTTTTTCTGCTTTAGCAAGTGCTTGTCGATATTGTTGTCGTTCCATGTCGAATTGAGCTTGTTGCTTTTCCAACTCCGCTTCCATTTGAAGTGATTTTTTACTTTCCTCTTCAAGTCCTTCAGCCATTGAATCTATACGTATTTTCTCTTCACTCAATATTTGTGCTAAATCCTCCGAACGTTTCCGTTCTTCAATATATTTCATTATTATCTTCTTTCGTTCAGCCAATAAGAGGAGTACTATTTGTTTTTGTCGAGATTTCTCCATTTCCACCGCCAGATTTTCTTTCTTCAATTCCATTTCTAAACGTTTCTTCTCTTGTCTCTCTAATTCCAATTCTTTCTTCAATCTAGTCCGTTCTTTTTCCAACCCATACGTAATGTCATCGCCTTGTGCAGTATCATGCTCGTGTTTACGCTTTTCCTCTTCCAACTCTTTAATTACCTTGAAAGCCAAACAGGACACAATGCAATTGAATGAATTGACTTTAAACCAATTGACAGAATAACCAATTTACCGCTCTATGTCGGATTTCGGCTTCTTTTAAAACTTTGGCCATTCGACACTGCATTCGTTTCTGTTGAGTCACTAAAGCCTCTAAACTCGTGACTTGGCGGTCCGTTTGATGACCGTCCATGCGAATTACACCGCCGACAATAGCTACATCTCGTGCCAACGCCGCATGCGGGTCTGCTGTACCACTCCGATATCGAGAACTTAATAGATGTTTCATTTTTTCCGACTGTGCATAGTTCAAAAGAATACAACAACTTAGTAATAAATGTATAAATTATGCTCGTGCAATTCTTGTGTTGTTATATTGATTGAGCAGAAGTTTACTTTCAATGCGGCAATCACGATGTCACGTGCTTGAAGTTCACCTTCCAAGTATCCAAGTAACTTTAGCAAATCCGTTTTGCTCAATTCCATTTTCGGATTTCGCTGAATCAAAAATGGGTGAGTAATTAGATGAAAAGCCGCGAATGATCACACTGAAAATTAAGCAGACATTTAAATTTCAGGAAATGCGAAATAAAATTAATACCTTCAATGTATTCGATGAACTCTTATCCAGAGGTTCAAAATTGGTTTTCTGTAGCTGCAGTTGTTGAGATTGTAGTGTTTTAGATTCAACCGGTGACGGCATCAATGTGAATGATGATTGTGACAGGGACGAAGTGCATGCAGGGACAGGAGAAAATGGAGATGACGACGACGATGATGATGATGATGATGATGATGACGACGGTGGCGGTGGTGGTGGTGGCGGTGGAGGTGGTGGTGGCGGCGGTGGTGGTTCTGATGATGATGATGATGATGATGATGATGATGATGATGATGATGATGATGATGATGATGATGATGATGATGATGATG
>JABMBR010009743.1:0-44964 GCA_018881525.1 Meteorus sp. PSUC_FEM 10030008
TATAATATATTATACCCATCGGAACATTGTATAATGATCGTAAATTTGTAAAATATAGTGGCTTTCATTTTAAAACTATGTGGATCGTATGTATATGAAAATGCATCATGAATAAGCGCGGCTTTGACGAATCATGGTAATGGATGATTGATAAAACAAGTCAACACGATGCAGTAGAAGTATGAAGAAAAAATTGTAGTCATTTGATATTTCTCTGAAGCTAGTGATTTTACTGCCTAGATGTATCTATACAGAAGTAAATAGACAAATTCCCATGATCATTGTATGTATTTATGAAATCAACATTTCATGTGTCATGACCAATAACGAATTTATGCGAATTATTAACGAGCAGTATGATTGATCGATCATAAACGCCACATAGTATATATATTGATGGTTGATCCTTCATCACTATCATTAATTATATTATGTATTATTGATTTTATCAAGAAGTTTATATTAATGTTATATCACATGAACCCCTCGTATTTATATACATATTATATACATATATGTATGGATGATAAATGCATACATATATTATATATTATAAAGAATTTGTATGTAAATATTTAAAGCTCATAGGATAGTGAAATTTGTCCTCCGTAATTTCAGATAATCAATCGCACGCAAATGAGCGTACGAATGCCACACGTGTTAAGTATTTTCAATTATTATTTTTAATTAAAACTCTAAGAAGAATAAAAGAGATAACGAACGAACAAACAAACCATAAGAAGGCGTTATTCATGTATATGCTGTCAGCCGTCAAGTGCCAAAACACTATCGATCATGTGCGCAGTCGTGTCGTAATTATTATTCGACCGATTTATTAATACTCTAAACACAACGCCTGAACATGGGCATTAATACCATACATGGTTAAGTCTTCCTGTATACCACAAACAACGCTATTCGATCGTAGAAAGAAAGAGCACGATTGTTTTGTCGATACAAAAGATAAAAAGTAAAAAAAAAAAAAGCCAAACAAGAATCAGTCAAACGCGATATTGTGTTTCACACTTATCCTCCCTACAAATTTTTATCTCAATAAATAAATCAAAATAAACGATATTGCAATGTATTTTATTGTTCAATCATTCGGATAGGGATTTGTTGGGACAAATATAAGAACAAATCCAACTTCCAAATTTTTGAAAGATACCAGATTTCTTTGGACATGCTTCAACTTCATTTACTGACTCACGATAATTTTTCCACAATTCCAATGAATTGATACAGACCGTTCCGCCACCACGATCGTATTGAGTTGTCTGTAATTGCAACTGAATTAATTCAGACTGTTTTTGGTATTATTTATCAGAATGTCCATTGAAAAAATAATTATTACCGCTCTATTGATGTCTCCTATGCATACCCAGTTGTTATTGTTTTTATTCTTTGCCGACACTGCCCATTTGGAATGATCACGCGAGCTCTTAAAATTTACGTTCGCTGCGTCTAACACGATTGACTCCACATTTAGTACTCTGGAAAGAGGAAATAATGAGAACATTTATCACAATATTATCAATCACACAATATTGTGTCTATATTTGATGGAATAATTACTTTGCGCCATTGCAGTCAGAAGGTAATCTTCCCGGTCCATTCAACCATGTTTCGGCTAACAGATCAGTTTGCAATTTTTTCGCCACAAAATCATCATATAGATCTGAAAAGGAGATATTCATTAATTGCATTCCTATGATTTTCCAAAGTAGACCTAAATTATTTACCCTGTTGCCATTTATCACTTTTAGCGAATGAAATAAACGTCCGTCCATCTATTGATCGTAATTCGGTCCGATGATTGTATGGTGGGTTATTAATTCTCATTCTCTTTGATGCGTTCACTAAACTGGGAAATTGTGTTGACAGGACTTTTGGCAGATTAAACCGATAGGATGTAATTTGGTTGTAAATTAATTGAACCCCGATGTCATTCATTTCATCAGCATTGAACGAAATGCATAAGAAACTTTGACCATAATTCGTTCCGCTTGTTGGATAACTGTATTCACCATCAGATGGATCATCGTCATTATCATCTTGACGTGGTATTGATTCTGATTTTAGTTTCAGTCGATTTTTTTTGTCTGTACCACTGGTTGGTATAGGTGGATAATTTGGTACACTGTGTATAAGCCAGAAGCCATTATTTTCATCCGTCATTACAACACCTTTTGCATGACCAAATCTTGAATTGCCTGAACTCTTTGGTGCTTGGTCACTGTACATGATCCACATTGTTTTTGATGCAACAGTCTGGAATGAAATTGGATGAAAATATTGCGTAGTGATGAAAACATGAAGGAATTCAGGAGCAGCATCAATATGAGGAATTTACTATCAGAAGGAAATGTCGGAATAATTGGATGATGAATCAGATTCCTTGTCAGTTGTTCATGATAACTTTTCACTATGAATGACAAGTATGTACGAAGTTTGTAAGTACTTACAGGATTATATAATGGATCAAGAGTTCTACCTGGTGTTGAGAGTGCAGAGCTGATTTCTCCTTCTGATGATCGCCATCCTTCAGAAGCAGTTTTATCTGTTATGTAAAGGTATTTCAAACCTTTTCTCACAACTGGATCACTGCTTTCACTGACTTTTGGTAGCTTATACAACACATACCTAATAATTATATTGTCAATTAGAGAAAAAGCCATATTCATACAATACAATGCTATGAAAAAATGAGCGAAATTACTCACCAATCCACAACATCTCCATTTTCATCTCTGCATTGTAACGATTCCCTATCACAATTCACGATACTCAATAAAAGATGGAATGTTACAATTGCACAGAAGTGAATGGTACCCATTGAGTATGTACTATGAGAAATTTGTGTGCTATTTACAGATTAAGCTTCCGAAATAAATGTGATTCGTCAGGAATCAAACGAGTATTACGAGTAACATTTTACATTATGCTGTACTGTATGTGGTGGCGCTGCACTGTATGTACTTGATTTCATAAATACGTGCGCTGTTACTCCGCATGAGTAATAAAATTGACATGAAGATGTGAGTCATCAAATCCGATTTATGTAACTTACGCACTTCATGATAGCATGAGTTGTAGACGGATAAAAGCGAGCGCCAACAAACACCAAGCGCTGGTAACTAATATGAAAGTCGTTTGATATCCCATTTAGATACTATAAAGTGGTATAGCAGAGTTTGTAAAGTTGATCAATTGAACTTCGAATCGCATGCTCTGAATGTGATCATTGTGTCATGAATCACAATGACTCTAGTTGAAGTATACACTTACCTTCATTGGTAGTAGCACTCGATTGTCATATCTATTCGGAAATGCAGATCAAACAAAGAGACTGCACGATCAGGTCGTTCAAAGGCAGCTGATTAGCCGAGCCACAAATGCTCAAGCGCTAAATCGATCAAGCGTTTATCGAAATTCTTATCACGATGTTATCAATAGACTCACTCATAAGGAACGGAATGGTAACACTTGAAGACATCTTGAACAATAAGTTAATAGTCGTAGATGTCGCAGACTACATCGTTTATCAAGTAGTGTAGGAAAGGTTGGTTAACACATGTAAAATGAAGACGAAAGCTCTACCGTCACTTTCACTGTTCCACACTTCGTCATACGAATAACGGGATAGAATCAATCATTTTTCAATATATATTTGCATATGTCGACGGTATGCGGGTTTCGTCGATTGATATATATTCGGAGTTGGAAACTAGTTGAACGCGGATTGCCTTATGGTCTCGGACATCCTTGGTAATCCGACACTAAAGAGCGGTATCGGGTCCATAACGGTGCTGAATTGACACAAACTGTTCCACCACCTCGTCTGCGTTGCGATTCCTGCGATCGGAATGAAACCAATTGAAGTGAACCTCGTTTTTATGAGTATGATATAGAATTGAAAAATTACCTGTCTGTTGATGTCTCCTATGCACACCCAATTCATACCATTCGTATTATCGGTCGCTATTGCCCATTTGGAATGATCCTTTGTACTATTGTATAAGAGATCACTCCAATCGAATTTTACAGAGAGTACATCTAACACTCTAGAAATAACAATGATGGAAATAGAATCAACCATGACAATAAGACTACAAGAGATTGTATATGTATGTTATTACTTCCGGCCGTTACAGTTTGAGTGTGCTGGAAGTTTTGCCCTCCATGTCTGAGCATACAGATCGCATTGCAATTCCGGCGCTACCAAAGTACTATACAATTCTGGAATAATATAGAATCATTTAACATACTTCTACACACTTTCTTCTATAAATATCAATTGATTCACCTTTGTCCCATTGCTCAGTCTTGGCGAAGGATACGAATTGTACTCCATCCATAGATGTCAAGTTACTCTTCTGATATTGTTGATTTCCCTTTATCTTCTTCTTGTTCAATGCAATAACTAGATTTCGGAATGGTGTCGCTGCATTTTGTGGTTTATTATAAGCATATGCAATGATTTGATTGTAAATCAACTGCTGACCAATGTCTTCCATTTGATTGGACTTGAACGAAATGCAGAGAAAACTCTGTCCATGTACTTTCCCAGAAAGGGGATATGTGTATCGGGTATTGTTTGATGGATCAGGAGGATATTTGGGTACACTGTGTATGAGCCAAAAACCTTTCTCTGCATCAGTCATGAGAACGCCCTTGGTATGACCCCAACGTGGCATGATTCTTCCTGCGGGCTGCTGATCACTATACAAGATCCATAATGCTTTTGATGCCTGTTTCTGAAATTGAAGATGAAAGTAAAGCTCTATTCCGATATTGCAAACTTCGATCCTAGATGTAAACAAATGTTCATGTACTCCGCTCGTTATCATGCGGTTGGGTAGAGAACAATACGACACATTGGGCAACAAATTACTGCTACATGTACGAATGGTTCAACAATCGGGAAGACGAGGAAGAAAGACATAGAAACTCGGACATACTCATGAGCACATTCATTATTTCAATTGCACTTAAAACTTTGGACTCCACCAACTGAACTTAGTGAAATGTATTCACTTCTGTAGTATGGCACATATGCAGCTCTTGATTATACCCTCTTCCATGAGCATCAAGAGAAATATAAGTTCAAAAGTGCTGCGCTACTTCACCCGGATCCGAAGAGAAATAACTAATGGGTATAATTCCAGTTGGATTGATGTAGAAGAATTATGAAGAAGTATAGATCTATACCTACTCCATCATACAGTGGAGCAAGTGTTCGTCCTGGTATGGAATTTTTGGAATCAATTCCCTCATCAGCCGCTTTCCAGTCTGCATGTACAGTTTTACTCGTTATGTACAAATATTTTGTCCCCTCTTGCATTGGTTTGTCTGGATTATGTTTGTTTCTAGGAAGTTTGTATAGCACATACCTACAAAATTGAAAATTTTCTCTGCAAAACCGAATCAGGTTGAAGAAAAATTATCGACTAAAGCAAATAATGAGCTGGAATTATTTACCAATCAACTGCTTTTCCATCATGGTCTTTGCATTGTAAAGATTTATCTCCACTATTCACAGCAATAGATATACACCATATTGCAATGAACAAGTAACGTCCGACCTTATCCATACTGTCCAGTTACATTGAATGAATCAGTGGATCGTCTTATGACTTCTCCAACTATAAGCGGTCTTGTGCCACCATATCCAAAATCGCTGCATGCTTTTATAAGTTCTCATTGAGCTTCCACCACAGAGACAAGAAAAGTGTCATAATAACCTATGCCAAAAATAGTTCGCAGTATTTCATGAAATAAATTCAGTTGTATTATCTATTGGTGTGATTCCTTGATCAATTTCAAATCTGCTTATACCGAGAATTTTCTTCTTATCGCGGTAGTGTCGTGAGGAACGGGAAAAAATGAAGGAAATAAACCGGAGACTTGTGGTGATTCTTCTATCAATTTTTGTACAGGAAAGGGAAAAGAGAATTCATTGTTGCTCCCCAATCACATTACTTTCCTCATCACCACAGTTTATTCCAAAATTTCCACCAGTGGTACTAAATGAGAACTGTACAATGCATATTTCACTTGGTCTCATCCGAAATTTCCATCAGGCTCGATATCTATAATTCATCATTACAATTTCGATGGATAATCACCAAGAAAATCCTCATATGGTTCCATTACTCAGTCGTGTCCTGTATTGTACCGGTTGCACGGTATACAATCTCTCAGTGAAGTTGGTGGGACAATACGATTTATTGTACATGTTCATCTGGATAGTTAGTTATCATCTGTTCATTTTCATATTGCACAAGAAAGTGATGAATGATTATTACGCTTCCAACTGAAATGAGTGCCGCCGCCATTTATTACAGTTCATATATCGGTAGATGGTAAGGCTGCTGTTGTATACATCGAATCCAGTCGCAATAATAATGATACACGTCATGTGTTCGTTGAGAGGCTTCTGATGTTGTCTTAGATCCCAACGCGGGGATAAATAAAACTAATCAGTACTGATGAACAAATCATTGTTTGTCAATAATGAACCGTTCAGGTCAGCTACCGAATCTAGACAAAATATTCAAGAATGATGAGGAACACGACTTTACACCACTGGGCGGGTATGTCATACAGATATTCATGATGGTTTAGTGATATGGTGACAATTAGTTTGTCAATCCAATTTATACATGATAAATGGAATTGTAATGCTCGACTACTGATGTTGACTTAGCGTCAAGCAAACAATATGTAGAGTTTTTGTGATGAGGAATAATGTTACTTATCCGTTTCTTGACATTAACAGTCGGTAAATTGATCTTCGTTCCACATTCAACTTATTTGATATACTGGGTGTTTGATTACAAAAATGTATCTGTATTTCAGATCGAATTTGGCAGCGATTTTCGACACTACAACTTCAATCGATGTGAATGCTTCATTGAAATTGCAATCTCAGAAGAAAATTGATGGAAATAAGATTGCAATACAATCAACGTCTCAACCCACTAGTAAATCCGAAGTTATTGTAGCGAAAGTCGTTCATGCTTATAAATTGTTAGTACTCATTTATACTTCATCAATATTATATTTGTCGAATTGGTAGTGAATATGGTGATTAGGCATCTTGATTGTTGTTCTCAATGTGATGATGGTTTTGTTCCAGACAAGATGGCCAATATAATTTGGTGGGAAAGTTGGGCTTAGCTTTGACCGGAAATATCGTTACAAACTCCTATGTATTGATATTGTATCGAAACCGATCCGAACATATTTCTGTAGCTAAATTAACATCGAATTTTGTATATTCTGTTCGTGAGAACAATTATGCTACTTATTATGATAGTAATAATGATAATTGGTCTATTTTATTTGAGAATACTGAAGCCTGCGTTGAGTTTGCCAGAGAAATTGGTGTATCGAAGTATTTTTTGAAGCAAGACAAAACTGATGAGAATGTATTTCATCAGGACTTGACAGTATCGAGCGAAAGCGTTGAAGCCAAACAAGATGATAGAATTTCTGTCGAATATTTCATAATTACCACTATAGTCCAGCCATTAAAAATAAATACAGCGTCAGCTCAGAATTCTGTAGTTGAAATCACGACTGATAACAATTGGGAAAGATCACTGGTGGGTGTACGAAAAAAAATGAAACGTATATTGTTCTTATCACCCAGCAAACAAATAAGCCTTGGTCCCGGTTTTCCTCGAGACAAAGACATTGCATTGGAAATTGAAATTATCAATATTGTCCGTCCGGAACCAATGCAAATACCATCGCCGAATCCAATTCAATCTGGCGGGAAAGCTTCGCTCATCTCGAGAATGGCAAAAATGGGACAATCGATACTACCCAAATTACCATCATCTACGGCAACGGATTCGGAGGATACAGAAGAAGAAGTGCATATGCAGTCACCAAGACGGTGGCGAAATTCAGAACCACTAGAGGGTTCGAGGAAAAGTCCTCAGAGCAATAAGCCGAGTCCAACAACTGAACAATTCAAAGAAATGCCAATTCACACAGGGCACTCACGTGGTGCTCAACGTAATATGATTTCATCGTCATCTACCGCTGTCGTCAACCCACATGGAACGATTGTTCCCGCTGTACCATATCAGAATATTTGGGGATCAGTGCCAATTCAACAACAATATTTATCTACTGTTGATGGTCAACTCTACCCAGTTCATTCGGCTCTTCCACAATCAATGCCCGCAGGTGGTGATCCGAATATGAATGTGTTTTTATCAGAGTCCAGAACACATAATGCAGAAATAAGGATGGGGATGTCGAAAATTGCTGATAATGTTCAAAAATTACTTGATAAATTCCATGTACTTGAGGTACAAAATGCTACATCACCGAACAATGAAAAGGCTTTTGAAACTTCATTGAAGATGTTACTAGCATTAAAGAATGATAAAAGTTCTGACGTTCTAACAATGAAGGCGGATAAAAATCCTCCCAGCAACTCAGACTCCCAGTCTGGTGTTAATGTAACCGAAGAAAAATTGAAAAAGCTTGAAGATGATTTGGGTCAAATTAAAGGTTCATTGAGTGAAAGTTTAAATCGTTCAACCACGAGGGAGATTGAGAACCAAAATATCAATCGTGATAAAGTAGAACTGGAAGAGAAGAACCAGGAATTGGAAAAGTCATTGAATGACTTGCGAAAAGAATTTCACAAAACTCTGAGTGATTTGAGAGAAGCTAATGATGTGATCGTGAAATTTCAGAGGGATAATGCGACATTGGAATCGAAAATTATGACGCTGAATATTAAAATGAAAGTTCTTGAAGACACGTTGGCTCGCAACAAGCATTTGCCTGTGAATCAGGACAATAAAGCTGTCGAAATTAAACAAATAATGAATGAAACTTATCAAACTCTAATTGCAAAATTCACAGAGGATTCCTATACGAATGATTATATCAAATCGACGGTAGCCAAAACGATAAAGGTACAATATAAATTTCATTTGCTGCTTTGACTGTGAATATCGTAATCTATAATTTATAACATGTGGAGTCTTCTTGATTCTTCCAGATGATCACACTGCAGGTATTGAAGGGAGATGAAAATAATGTTAAACATCATTTGGCCAATGACGAGACAATCGAAGACTCCAACCAAACTATCAACAAAACTGATGTTGATCGAGATGAATCTGAGAATCCTCATGATTTGGATGTCAATCCGAGCCGGGGAACAAGTGTAAGCCAGGCAGCATTCGAAATAAGTTTCATTTGAGAAAAATTCAATCATTGATATGATGTTTTTTATAGTTGAGTTCAGCCGCACCCGATGAGCCTCCTCCAATTCCACCCATGGACCTCGATGTCGACGGTGACTGGCAGTTATAATGTCAAATAATTTTCCTAATCGAAACTCCAACAACCATACCTGAAAACAAAGTTATTGTTAAACTTATTAAATGTGACAGAATAAACTATTTTACTAGCATAATCCGGATGAATAATGAATTGTCCTCTTCCATTTCGATCACCCGGTATATACACCAAATGAAGGGCCAATAACAATCGGGAAATTTTCCTTCCACATCTGTAGAGTGCGCCCGGAATCATTCCAAGAATTATTCGCTCTGAAAGTATTGAACAATTTGAATCGAAAAATCGGACAAAAACGGACTAAATAATGGAACGATCGAATGAAATTCATCACCCGGGCATGTAGCCAACACATTCGCGGGTTATTCCAGCCACTTGTTTTAGTTCATTGAGACATGGTAATGTGAAACGGTATGTGTGGCATTTACATTTGATGAGAAATCATCTATTCATGAATGCAACATAGTTTACGTGAATGTTCTGGTTTGCTTCATCATTTTTTCTTAACATATTTATTTTTTGAAATTGTGGAAGACGATTTCAAGTTGATATTACTCCGGGTTCATCCGTTTCACGAGAAAAAATTTTCGTCTGTGCTCACGGTTGACGATCTTGGCTTCTGCCACGCCAATCATTCGTCAAAATAACCTCAATCACGATGATACCTCGGCTTAATGCATTTCCTTCCCTTTCAATACATCATTCCTAAACTATGTATCCATACTCTACACCCTGTCTCACCCATTTTTTGTTCACAAATCGGGAATTTGAAAATAGTACACAATGCCAAACATAACCTCTCAGCGAGTATTTGGTTTTGAGGATCAATTACTTGCTCCAAATACAAATGTTGATGACCTCTTTGTCCAATCAAGTCATTATCATCATTCCCATTGTTATTATTATTTTCCTCTATACTATCGCGATTGTTATCATCAAACTTCATAATTGGCAATGAGCATATTACGAAAAATTGAATTGTTGATGACTATAATCAAAGATAATTCTTGGTTTACGAATGTTTTCTCCATACTACAGATTCATATACAATATTTCAACAATGGATCCAACGCCAATTTGTGATACTGATGTATCTTTTCATCTGGGAGAAATGTTTGATAGTTATGAGGAGTTGGAGAATAAGCTAGAACAATATTCAAAACGGAGTCTTGTTCATTACTGGAGGCGAGATAGTAGAACCGTTACAGGTGCTCATATGAAAACAACAAGGCCTATCAGTGAGAGACTAAAGTATTACTCTGTTAAATATGCTTGTATTTATGGTGGACAAAAATTTCTACCTAGAGGTGCAGGTAGAAGACAATCTCAGTAAGTTTGATTTGATATGAGCTTTGGATTATTATCTGTGCGGAATATTGATCTTATAATCTACTTTCCAGGTCTATAAGAACAAATTGTCCGGCGCATATCATGTTGAGAGCTTCAAAGGATGGAAATCAATTAGAAGTTACAAGTGTAAATAACGAACACAATCATGAAATATCTGAGGTAAGTTCTGTATTATTCCCTTTTGGTGATGTCGTTTACATTTCCATGTTTGTTCATACAGGAATTATTCAAGAAATTGCCCCAGGAGAGAAAATTGTGTGGAGAAATCAAACAAGAGGTCCAAGACTTGATGCAGCTACATATAGATAGAAAGCGGTTGAAGGAATACGTTCGATTACGAACGAACAAAATTCTACGATCGAAAGATCTGTTTAATATTGCCGCTGCAAACAAACACAAAAAAGAAATTACACCAGAACGAGCGTATCAGTTATTCAAACGGATTCATGATCTAGAAAACATTCAGGGTAGAGAGAGTGGCAAAAAAGCTTTCTCAGAATCAGAAGACGAAATATCACAAACAATCAAACGCATAAAAAAAGAACATTCATCATCACCATGGGGTCGAGATGTAAGTGCCGCTTTGAATGCAATACTTCTTGTCATAATGCTTATGCAAAATATCAATACCATTTTCTAGGATCTTTCTGCAGAACTTGAAGTGAGTGAAGGCAATGAAGGCGAAGATTCTTACCCACCACTCTCACAAGAAGAGGTGGTAGACGATATTGATACGGTTGACGATCAATTGTTAAGGGCCAACAACGATGACGATATGATAACCACAAACGGTGAAATTGTGGGAGAGTTGGTGATGGAAGATGGTGATCCATCAGTAATTGTTGAATCTATTGTAAATGCTGATGGTTCAGTTTTCGTTGATGAACGTGATTTCAATAGTTATTGTGATAATCATCTCAATCATACAGTTGACGACGGACATTCGTCTGATCCACAAGTTCTTGATATTGGCGCAATCACTAGACCTGTTGATATTGATAAAATTACTAATACAAATCCAACTACACCTACACCTGTGCAGCATGTCGAATCTTTATCTGACCAAATGAATGCCAAATCACCGGATCCTGTTGAAGAACCGCAGGAAGGAAGGATTTGGATTATGAAAAATGATACAACAGTCGAGCCAGAGGTTGATAGTTGTCCAGAAAATGATGCAGCTTTGACAAAAACCGCAAGAAGTGTAACTACTGAGGGTTGTGGTACTGTTAATGATGTCGTTTTTCCTGACGACACAAGCCATCCATTATTATTAGAACAATTAGCCGTTCTTCGAGCAGAGAAGGGTAAATTATATCATGAAACTGAAATGTTGAAACTGAAAAAAGATAAGCTCAAACTTCAAATAAGTTGTTATCATAGTGAAATTAGAAAACAGGAAATGGAGAAAGAGAAATTACGGTTAGAAATTAAACTGCTGCAATCTAAAGTTGTAGAAGATGCTAATGATGTTTCGCACTATATATTTGTGCCTTAAATTGGGTAATGAGAATTCGTTCATCATACATTAATGAAAAAAAATTGATGTAAATAATTAATTTTATATAACAGTTGCCGTCTATGTTTATGCATCGGTCTAAGATATGTCAAGTATGTTAATTTTAAGACAAATCGAAGGAAAATGGAACACTACATTAATACTCTGTATAATTATGTTTATGCAATTTCCAACGATATGCACAACTTTGTGTGATTAATCATAAAATGTGATTAGAGTCCATAAGAAAACTTATGAAATAAATTATTTTCTAAATTAAAACGCGAATAATTTCTTCTGAACGTCCCCAATCGGTTTCGAACGATATCTCATCATCTCGCTGTCATACAGGATCGATAATATCGGAATCAGCTGCACCTATACATATAATCTCTGAATTCTTATTCCATCGTTGATACCGGTGAACACACAGTATGGAGACTATACACTCTGTGATGTATAGTCTCCATAACACGAAGTGTTGTCGGTCACTTGCATGATACATCTCTTTCATAACCTCCAAAATGTTCAACTATCAAAGAAATTATATTATCCATAATTATAAAACACTTTTTACAGCCTATAAAAGATTCCGATGTTCTCCTGCAAATCCTACCATCAAGTATAAATGGGATTTAATGAGCGCAGTGTGTGTTGAGCGACATCCGATTATTGGTGTTCCTAAATCAGAAATACAAGAAGCATACCAAAATATGATAAATGAAGTTGAAGTTGAAAACAGTATGAAATCGGATCATGAATTGAAGATTGAAGCAGAACAAAAAGAAAGAGAACTGTTGAAGAAAGGTCAGCTGAATGTTGAAACAGAGGCGTTACTTGTGCATACAGCTGAGGAGTTAGAAGACGCTGGTGAGGCAGAATTAGCGGCATTCAAATTCGGGCCTAGAGTTACTGAAGCAGACGAAAAAAATATCACAACTTCATTGGATCGTAAACTTGATAAATGTCTACTTTTAGTAGTACAACAGAAAATTGGTGATGATTTTTTTTGGTTACCACCACAAGGTATTAGAAGAGCAGATGAGACTATGAGACAAGTAAGTAGTCATTATGGAGCTATGGAAGTATATTTCTCAAAAATCACAGAGATTCACTGATTTGCATTTATTCAGACGGCTGAAAGGGTGCTACGTGATACGTGTGGCGATAAACTCGTAGCGAAAATTTACGGAAATGCTCCAATAGGATTTTACAAATGGGTATACCCTAAGACGATAAGGGAGCAAGGAATACGAGGGGCTAAAGTATTCTATTATCTTGCTAAATTCATGAGTGGAAATGTTGAAGACACAGTGAAATATCAGTGGCTAGATAGACCTGAACTTGGACAAGCCATACCGCTACCAGTTCACAAGAGTGTTTCGCAGTTTCTTATCCCAGAAGATAAATATTGAATGATAAGTGTTCTCGTTCTATAATTACTGTAAATAGATATGACGTGGATCAAATTGCAATGGAAACACTCATTTATTTACTTTTTGATTGTTTATTTATTAAGATTATTTACAGTTGCTACAATGTTTCAAAATCTTCCACTACGTTTTCGTCCAGTGTATTTCGTATTCTCTCGAGTTTCTTTGCCCTGTCGTCGTCGTCGTTCTTTTTTTTCTATTATCCAATCTCTCGATTTTTTCAAAGGTTTTCCTCTGGCTTTTTTTGTTTGCTCTCTCCTTGACGTATAGCTGACTGTGGAACCATCAGATTCCTCACCCAATGCTTTTGGCAGTGGCATAGAGCCACCAGTCATCAAAACTAAGAAGAATTTCTTAGCTTTGGTACTGTTTGGATAATCTACAACAACCCCTCCAAAAAATCCAGCTTTAGTAGCTTGTGTTGTGACCAATTCAATTTGGTCACTATTTTCTGGATAAAATTGGAATACTGCTCTCGCGGTTCTTGAGAGGCACTCGAAGAGACTTGAGAAAAACTTGTACATTCTTTTGATAGGGTTATGTGACTTTTTATCGGCATTACAAAGCCATTGGAGAGCTGATATGCTTACGGCGCCATCAAAACTACCAGCTCTAAAAGGCATTCCATGTCCCATATCTCCTAACAATAAATCTCCTTCAACTTCTCGTTCTAAAGCAACCTCTGAAAACGTTATAGAACATTGAATAGCGGAGTTCTACCAGAGTCAACTGATATAGACAAAAATATCTTGAACTTCTTACTCAACATGGACGATGAAATATCTACACCAACCCAAACATGACCCTGTTCCTCAAGAACACTTCCACTCAATCCTGAACCACAGCCTATGTCCAAAAGATAACAGGGATCATCTTCTGGTAATACAAGAAGTTCAATTGCTCTTTCACACATCTGCACCTGAATGTCCATCATCCTGGAGCTATTTGAATTAAACGTGTATAAAAAAGAATGAAATAAAATTGTTGTTTACCGAACTTCATCCTCATGGATGTTATAAGAAGAGGTTAGTTACTCACTTTTGTGTATATTTTCTGGCCTCATCATCGTTGTAAAACTAATCCAAACATACAAATATCATCGAAATTGAGATTGCTAAAAACTTCCCACAAATGAGGACATGTGTATATATCATGCGGAAAATATCACTTACCACTTCTGGCGGCGCCAGATGCTCTGGCCTCCTTGACATTTTTCAATTTTTTTTCGATTATCAAATAACAAATACGATGGCATACAATTCAATAATATTGAGAACATACACGTGCTTTACGTTTAAAGGTTACTGTTTACTAGAATTATTATTATTATGGTGAGAATTTTGGTGGCAAGTGCTGCCCCCATGCGTCCATCAGGAAAAATATTTTCTTTTTGTATTTGTATTCAAATAATTTTCATCTATTTGAATTGATTTGTTTGACCTTTTTCACTGTAGAAAAATATATTTGTATAGAAATAAAAGATGAGATCATGATAATAATTTCATTTAAGTTAAATCGACTGTAAATCCCACAACAAATTTGAAAAATATAAATTTGAATTTAAATGATTAGGCAACGCTGTAACTTCATGTCTCAGAGGTGTGCGCAGCTGCTTTGAGGCCTCTCCCGTTCGGTCGACGGTTTTTTTTTGCGGCAAGGGCTGTCGTGCTAGTTATCTTGTCGACAAAAGTGGCCCCAAACATTTGTTTAAATGACGTAAATAAAGGCCCACGATGTTTGTGGAAAATCTCAAAGATGATTTTTATAACTTGATGCAAGGAAATGTAAGTAGCTTCATTCATTTGATGTCGTACAAGCTCTTGTTGGAGTGTGTGTTGTAGCAGTGTAGTTAAGGTTAAGGGCACGCTTCTCAAACATTTCTTGATTATGTCTCCATGTTCTTGTTAATAAACAATAGCAAATTGTTCCTGATATTGTTCTACATTGTTCTGTTGATTGTGCAAAACGGAATGTTAATCGATTGTTGTTAATATTCAATTTGTTTCTCTTGTTTCAGAGATGTTTGTTGCTCGTCAATTTTGATATTGATGCTATATGTGCCTGTAAAGTTTTACAAAATCTTTTTAAAAATGATAACGTGGTGTATACCCTTGCGCCTGTTCAAGGAATCCAAGATATGGTTAGGGCTTATGAGGATAATTGTGACGAGGTCAGTGATTGGCGACTTTACTGATGTGTAAAGAAACATTGGCGTTTCAATGTCATGAATTTACTACTATTTTTTCAGGTGAAGAATGTTGTCATGATAAATTGTGGTGGAACAATAGACATAGTAGAACTCTTGGAGCCACCTGAGGATGTTGTATTTTTCATTGTTGATAGTCACCGACCATATGATCTATGTAATATATATTCAGAAGAACAAATACGTATTTTAAGTAAACCTGATGAGGACGATGAAATTCCAGAATATGATGAGATATTTCGCGATGATACGGTAAAATATATTTCATCATCCACGACATGCTTTCATTACCAATTCATTCACATTAATTACATATAAATTATCGAAATTCCATATTCGTTTCCAGTCTGATGAAGATATTGATGAGGAGGACTCTGACGGTACCGGGGAGTCACGACAGTCTAAAAGACGTCGGCTAAACGAAGAGGATTTGGATAAAAGACGTGGAAGGCGTGAATGGGAACATAAAAGGGACACAATCATTTTCAATTATATGCAGTATAGTTATTATGGTAAATCAAGTGCAGTTCTGATGTTTGAAATGGCATGGAAAATGTCTAAAGACAGTTTGGATGCAGCATGGTGGGCAATTATTGGTGCAACTGAACAAGCAATTCTCAGCAAAGTTGAGAGTCGTGTGAGTGTGTTGGAAGCGGGTAGTCTTCAAGGACACGTATCTAGATTGAGTCACAGACAGGGTGTTGATGCCGAACAACAACAACAGAGTGTGGTTAAAATTATATATGATAAGGACCTGCAATTAGCTTTATATCGTCATTGGACTGTTGAAGCAAGCATGAGACATTCTATGACTACCGCGGTGTCATTGCGTTTATGGTCAATTCGTGGTGACAAACGTTTAAGAGAATTGCTAGCTGAAATGGGTTTGCCACTTGCTCAATCCAAACAGCGATTTTCAGCAATGGATCTAAGTTTGCGGCGGGAATTCCGTCAAATGGTTGAAAAGTTAGCATCAAAATATAATGTTGACAGTGTTGTTGGTGCAAGTTTCACACTACAATACGGATATAGATTCAAATATTGTGCATCTGATATTGTATATGCTATGTTGGCTTTGTTGGAGTCATCAACGAAGGATCGATCGCCACAGCATTGTTTCCTCGATGCCCTAGATTGCCTTTCACGTATGAAAAAAGAGATTCTTGAACGTGGTATTGAGAAAGCAAAAATGATGCTGAGTAACATATTTAAAACAGCCCAAGGAATATTAGAAATGAAGCAAGTGATGAACGCTGGATCGTTTCTCTATGTTATAATTCCTGAGGGCACTCTTGACAGTAGGTTATTTGCACATCCCCATCCGTTGTGCATGCTTGCACAGTTCACATTGAAAGCCTATGTTGAAACATCGAGGAATAGAAATGCACACGGGTGGCCACTCCTCGCTTCCGCAAATTTCAATTCCGATGAAGGAACGTGCATTTTGGTTGGTGTACCTCCGGTATGTGAGGATCAACCCCGAAGTTTATTCGGCAAAGCATTCGAACAGGCAGCCAAAAATACAAATGCATACATCGATACGGATTATTTTGACACGACAAGTATGTAACCCCACTCAATATTTCAAAAGTAGCATTACGAATCTTTGTGTTTGAAATATTAACGAATTTTTTTGTTACAGTTATAAGACTGAAAATCGAAGAACGTCCCAAGTTTTTCGATGCCCTGGCAGCCCTGCTTACGTGAGTCTCTGGCGATCAATCAACATTCGCTCTTCATATATGACAAAGAAAAAATAAACAAAAAAGAAATTTTGCATCGATGGATAGCAGTTCGTTAGTGAACGTACAATCCAATTACAATTTTTTTTAATATTCCGGACTAATCGAGTGTGAATCGAACGATGCTTCTGGTTCGTTTTTTAAGCAGCGTGTATATATGAATACGTGTTCGTTATTTTAAAATAAGCAACGAATGTAGCTTTAATCACTTGATAATGTTTCTCGTTTATTGGCGCGTGTACAGTCTGTGTAGGTAATTACCGATAATTAAAATACACCTCGAACTAGTGAGTATCATGTAATTCGTAGGCAAACAATTCCAATAATGATAATTTTTTTTTTCTCGATACAATATTGACAATATGCATATACAATTATATTTTATAACTCCGTGACATTGAACAAAATTGGTAAGCAGATAATTTAAATGAAATACTTACGGTGAAATAACTCGAAATAATGATTACACAAGTAGTGGCCCATTTGTATATATACCGTCTTTACCAGTTAAGAGTGATATTAGATCCATGCCACACAGTGTTCGACAATAATTCTCCTCTATAAATGTAATCACAAGATTTTGTTTCACCAACGTAAAACGGACCACGTAAATTAACTCTTGACATAAAAATTCAAATTATCAAATAGGAAAATGAATGAAATAACAATATACATAACAAATTGAAATAAACCGTCGTGATTTGTATAATCGACGACTGAATTTATTAAATACTGTTTATCTCCATCATCGTCATCATCATCTACAATTCATGCCTATAATACATTCCTTATTAATTCTAGTTCATAAAGCAAATACATTTTTTACATAATGTGGAACAATTGTTTGCCATTATCAATAAATTCCAACCTTCACTGCGAAACTACCTCCATTCAGGCAGCTATTTTATCCATTTTAGTGGATTTCTGAACAGTGGTGATTTTATTGGTTGGCAATTTGTCATTTCTGAAACCATCGACAAATTGTTGCACTGAATCGAGCGTAATTTCAGCACCGTCTTCCATCACAGCATATACTCCTCGTGGTATGTCAATAGCAGTGAGTAATGGCACAGCATCATCCAATCCGACAAACTCACGTAAAATATCGGAAGTTTCGCACTGCAAAAACCGTTAGAATGTAATTTCTTTCATTTCAATTCGTATCACTATACGATAAGAGAATAATTGGAATTATCGCGAATCTTCAGAGGAACTCGTGCTGCCATGACGAGAATGGCATTCCAATTCTCGTGTTTTTAATCCAAGTGGATAAACCTGTAACGACTTCACGTATATCATTTCAATTCCATTAAGTCGTTGAAAACATCTGTAAATTTGTTCGCTCTTTTAATTCTACTTTTAATCATCTTTGTCGCATTGGCTACAGCTTGGTGAATTCATTGTTATCTAGAATTTTCTCTATTCAGTTTGACTCTTTTGTACGAAAAGAAGACATACGAATAATGAGCAACAGTTGAGACATGAAGAGAAAGAGATCTATGACCGGGAGTAATTGTAGCTGCACCAGCGGAAATGTCTGACAAGCGAGTAATCGTTTCTTGCTAACAATTACTGATTTTACTTATCAGTATTAATCAAATAAGAACAAAAAAAATCTTGAGACACTATAAAACAATGGAGGTAGATTTTCTCTTTACCCATCGTTTTGTTTCATCTAGTATACTTACATCCAGTGCTATATAAAATTGTAGTGTCCCATCAGGATCGTCGTAATTAGGATCAAAATCAGGTCGATCCCTCTGGTAAGTCTCAGCAGCAGGCAGGAGAACACTCTCACCAAACTGAATTTCGCAATCTTCCCCTTCAGACGCTTGCAAAGAGAGAATTTTTGAACGATGAAAAAAATTTCAGTGGTCTATACTTCAGTCAATAATGGAATATTAGTTTGACCATTTTTCAAAGAACGTTGCAAATATTTATGGAGAGACTTACCAACGAATAGAATTATTGCAGGGCCATCATGCAAAGAAGTGGCATACTTTTCTGTGAGAATATTAACTAATCGTGACGTCCATGGGAAATTCTACGAAGGAAAGAAAAAAAATGGATAAATAATGGGTTGTCATAGTAAATCGTCACAATCAAGAGTCGTGACACATTGCATGTGTGTAAAAAAAATAGTGATCATTACCAGTCCTTCGGGATCTTCAAGAAGTTCAGCACGACCCTCAAGAGTAATGATATTGTCACGTGGATCAAGAATGACCAATGTAGGTATAGCTTGGACATCAAGAGCTGTCGCCAGTTTCTTTCGTCGTTCGTCTTGTGCGAATGGTATCCTTAACCATGGCATAGTTTCTGTATGTGTATTGTAAGACTTCTCACTCCTAAAAATGATACAAACAAAATGGAAATTGATGAAGGTTTTGGTCTCTCACTGCGTGATCATAATTTTTAATCTGATCTCGTGGTTCCAATTATTACTGAGTTGGATAGAGCTTTGATTCACACGAAGGGTATTACATTTATTCACGTCAGTAAACATATTCGAAATTCACACTTTGAGACTAACCTAGTGTAATTATAAATATTCCACAGTGATATATTTGTGCCACTATCTACAACGAACGATACACGCATATGCTACATAAAATTTATATACATGTTCAAATATCATATGGACGGTGGTGGAAGCTTACGCCAACCAAGCACGAATATCGCTTGCGGTATAGAACCATGTACATCATGATGTCCCGAGAGTCAGCAGTGATGGTGGTAGTAGCAACAACAGCAGCAGTAGCCACCCCACCGTGAGTTTTTCACATTTTATTTTCATATCCCTCAATCCCCGTACAGTCGCGATAGGTGGGGAAATGATGAGAGTGGGGAAAAAAAAAGTGAAGGAGAACGAAAAAAATGCTGAACACTATATACGAGTAAAATTGATGGTGTAATTAGAAACTGGTGTGTGTTCTCTACATTTATTTTGAATTATTCGCAATACTAGACGTCATGAGTTTAATGACTTAACTTTTTCTACTCTTCGCTAATTCACCTTTTCATTTCAACTCGTTATAAAATTGTATGGACATGAAAATGATTATGCAAAAGAAAAAATTGCACAATCATGTATGATCATACCATCACGTTCAATTTTACTCAAGATCGATACGAATTTCATTCAGGGGTGCATCCGTTGAACTGGTGCATTTATATCTGCTTTCACTATTTACTCAGTGATGAAAAGTAGAATTGCATTTCATTAGAGAGTATGCGTTGACCGAGGAGCGTGTCTGTACATACCAGGATGGTTTATACATGATTGTATGCATTATTCTTAGTCACGACACCCTTTCAGAGATAAGCGAGACACCCCAAAACTCTTACATTGTGAGGGACAAGGTTTTATCATTCGTCTTTCCGCTCTTCTTATATTTTCCTTTATTACAAGCGCTGTGGAGTTTGATGCCCGGACGCTACTGTATCGATTTTCCATAAAGCTTCATGAAAGCCATCCGTGCCACAATCACCCCTAGGAGCTTTCGCCCTCCCTTTTATATGTATGCCTTCGAGATATCTCACTCTCCCTTTTTTGCCCGTTCTTCCTATATATTATATAGGTAAAGTTGAAGTGGCTGGTGTGCCAGATGCGATCAGTGTTGCCTCGATGCTTCTAACAAAATCGAATAATATTTTGCAATTTCATGAACCCACATTTCCTTATTCTATTTCAGATTTCCAATTATACTTCATTTCGTCGAGAAATGAGATAAGAGAAAAAAAGGAAAAAATAGAACAAAATTGGAGATTACACAAGGTAGTGGAGTTGATAAATTCAGTCTTCAGGTGAGATTGGATATACAGAACAAAGAAACAGAGCTTTCTCTCCATCAGAACTTTGGATTGCAGCCAATGTTTGAGGTCTAGAAAAGGTCGGTGCAAAAGCAAAGCCATCATTGAGACGTATCACATCTGAGAAAAAAGGAGCTGAAAAAAAGGAGGAATAAATAGAAAATACTCTTTTGCTTGTGGAAAAAAAGAACGCTCGAAGCCGTTTGCATTTTCGCGTAGCACTTGAACTCTTCATTTGAAAACGTTTGAAAACTACACGTGGCCCAGAAGCGAAAAAATGAAGGAATAAAAACCAACAAACGGTTGAACATAAGAGAGAGAGAGAGAGATCGAGTGCGGAAGAATTCTCGAGTATTTCGTGCTACTTTCGTATAATCTCCTTTCCTTTACTGCTGCGGAAATTTAGTACTGCAGGGGTGGAAGGGTACGCAGTTTTTCACATATATATAATACTATAATTCTCTTTGCAAGCTTTGGAGGGTTGTGCAATGAAACTTCCTACTCCCCAACCGAGGACGTTTTTCTTTTCCTGTCGGCCGTAAAAAGAGGAACCCACTGTTCCTGATGTTCCGCACCCCTCGTCTCTCTGTAACCCGGTATAATCAGCAATTCCCTGCGTGCCATTCGTTGATAGTCATGAGTTTGAGGGTGATGCTATGTATTACGACGGTCTCACCCTCTAAATGCGATACCCATTACCCTTCAGTATTTTCACAATATATACATTGAATGTATTTGTGTAAGTAAATGTATGGGTACCATGTTGGACAATAACCAAAAACCTTGGTGGTCATTTTATCTATCCTTATTTCGATCACGTAGAATGAAACAAAAGAGTCTGGTACTGCAATGAAATAAAATACCCGTTGTAGGATATTCAGTTTTACACCAAAGTATCACTCAATAAAGATGAATTCAGTGTGAACACTCTCTTCATCACTCAATCAATTTATTCATGTCCTGTTAATTAATTAATTGACTGCATTACCGGTCAGAACTGACGAATATCACTTCAAAGTTGTGGCCTCGCTCACGTATTCGTTGATAAGTGTCTACCAGTTGTGGTGTGAAAGCTCGACATGGTGGACACTACAACAGTTGAGAAAAATTAGGTTAGAAAAATATTCATCGACTTTTATATGATTTTAAATTTCACAAGTTTGATGTTGATATTATTTGTGGTGGTATTGGTTCATATATAGAATTTATTATTGGTATTCTGTAGTGAAACTGAATGGAGGACGAGAACATTAATATTACACTTGTGACTTTTGAACCAGTCACCCATGTCTGCGAATCTCCGGGAACAATAAATCTGTCTCTGTCATTTCTATTTCCCTTCAGGGCGTTTGTCACATTCGAGGATTTAAATTTCAGGACCCGAGGAAAAAGCCATGCATATTGGAGTCAAGAGAGATAAGAGAAATGTTTTATGGAGGTGGATGAAAATGTAAATATTCTGTTGATCTCTTCAACCGTTTATTCTTATATTCACCATCCTCACTTGTCGCTAAAGTCGTGATCTCTCAATTCTATTCGATAACCTAACCAGCAGGATTAATCATGTTCTACCCCACAGAACTATATGACATTTTCATACAATAGAATTTATATTCATGAATGATCTCAGTCCATTCTTGGATTCGAACCAAATTCATGCAACTCTTGCCACTTGTAATCTCATCCTGCGAAACTATCTGTGGATATATACAGTGCATATATTTGTGTACAAATATGTTTACCCAATGCGCGCTGAAGTATACACCCTTGATGCAATGCCTCAATTCCTCATGCAACATGGGTTCATTGCTGTCTCTCGCACCACAAGGCAACAGTGGCCCGTCTTCCAGTGTTGCCTTTGGGTGTGGTGGTCGCCATGGGAAGTTAACACCACTTGGATCAGCCAACGCGCGTTCAACACCCCCTCTTGTCACTACAGATCCACTTGCACCCTCTAAGAGTATCAACGTTGGAACACCAGACTTTATCCGGTACCTCCTAGTTAGTCTCGTCTGAAACGAAAAAAATATATACAAAATACTGCATTAAAACTATAGAGCAACTATGTAAATTGTTTCTAAAATTTTCCTGATGTTTTTGTGAATAATTTTATTTTCATATTTGCATTTTCTGGTAGCGATGCATGGCGGAAAATGTATCCATTAGAGACAAAGACAAAGGAAATTACTCCACAGAGTTCAGACAGAACAAAAGTTGGTGCGCGAACACGAAAGCCAGTGTGGAATTAACGATTTAACCTCAAACAGAGACTTTTTCAACTTTTACTTTTGTCTTATTTTCTTCAAAGGTGTTACTAGCTTAGAGTGGAAGTTATATCAACTGAATGCAGTCAACGGTTATACATAGGAGTCTGCTCATCAGTAATCTCATCTTCAAGCAAAAGGTAAACTCATTGATTGCTTGTCCTTTGTTATGTTTTTCCCTGCTTGCAGACAATTCTGAATGCTGTTGTGCAATTGTGTGAACACAAACACGACACGGTAGAGTCCATTTTATAGTCTGTGCGTATGAACATGAAGTATATAACAGCCGAAGGGCCCTCCCGTCTCGACTCATCGTCAAAGGCATTCCCCACATACATATACGTGAGCAATATATCCAAGCATCGACGCCTCGCATCAACGATATTAAAAAATCCTCGAGTGCACTTTTCAGTCTCACGAAATGTTGTCCAACGCGTATGTGGATGCTTATTGATAGTTTTGCAATATTCGTATGAATTCCTGATACGCTGGAATTTTTTCAGATAAAATGTTGCCGCATGGAATAAAGGATGTTATCAACATTCTGTGTATAGAATTCCAGGAAACTGCTCTACACCATTTTCAGTTCAACCGCTAGTCTTATCTCTTTTATATCGTGCAGATATTTGTAACAGAATATTTTCAAGAGTATTGAGATGCTGTATGCTCTCGTGGAAGTTCACTGAAACTCGTGGGGAATTTTTGAAGGAGAATTTTCCCCACTCTTCAGACGATTCAACTGTAGGAAATAAATTCTGTGGCTTCATTTCACTTTATCTCTTTCTTTTTTTTTTTTTTTCATATAAACTCGGCACAAGCTCTGCGGTAATTGCCAATAAGGAAGGGTAGACGGTATGTACAGACATGGATTTCTATATACGTGCGAAACTCCCTCGTGAGAGAGTAAATATTTTTCCTGCCTTTATTTTCCCTCTCGGCAGGTGACGTAGAAACAATATTTATTATATTTTACCCTGCGTTATTATCGTTCAGCGTGTTTTATCATTTTTTCGCATTGATAGTGGCAGTACAAAGAATCATCGATTATAACTGTCTAATAATGTGGAATCAAATTTTCCATCAGCTATGAACTATGGAATGGAATTTCTCTTTTCAAAATTAATTTATCTTTTCTCTTGTAGTCAGAATTTATTTCATACATGTGTGTGTGACATGAATCTTAGCAAACGATTATATGTTGGATGTATGGATTTGTGAGAGAAAATTTAGAAAAAGAACGGTCGAATAATAAAAGTTGTAAAGATCATGTAAAAGGTGAAAACGAATGAGAAAAAATGAAAAGCACCAGAAGTACGACTTCAGAGTTCTAGGACTGAATGAATGGTGGATAAAAACTAAAAGAAATATGAGTGTTGGAAATGAAGAAGTGAGGGTGAAAACAGCGATGAGGAGGACTAGATTGAAGACTTCACTATTTACAAAACGAAGATTGCACAATTTTTTTTCTCATTTTTTTCACTCCAATGTACCTCATTCAACATGTCTCATCGTGGTTGCATTGATCAAACAGCAACCCCTAATGAGAATGATACCAAAAAAAAAATGAACTATCTAATGCTAAATTATTACAAATGTAATTTTCATGAAAACATTCCCAAAATATTTGGATAGTGAGTAGCAAATGTTGGGCATTTGACTCTCTATCCGCACATTGTTGGTCGACGTTCCAACCGTTCCAAACCCTCTTCTACATCAGTCCCCCCGACAACAGCATGTCTCCCAGGGCTAGGAGACAGGGGAAGGTGTTTCCGCCCTGTCGGATGATAATACAATGTTGGGGGACGTGTGGAATCATAGTACGGTGTCTGTATATAGCACTACAAGGAATGATACGTTGGTATGGGAGTTGTATAACGTTACTCCAAATTGCATTCGACTGTTGTTTTTCAGCACTATTGTTCACATTTGCAGTGAATTGAATAATCGCTGGAAAAAACGTCCTCCAATAAATAGATTTCTATCGATGCAACAGACAAAACATTAACGATATTCATTTCCATCATATTGAATTGATTCTTGTCTATGACTGATTTTCGTACTTCCAACATTCATATGCTTTCTGATAAATGGCGTCAATTCATCTTGCAGTATTGGAAATTCGTGAGTATGCCTGGAGGCGTACATCAATGGTTATTGAACAGTTTGTCATGGTAATAGTCGAAGCACATGGGAGAGTACTAATGAGAATTGAGGGTGATATGCCTCAAGGGGACAAGGACCACAACGCAATGTGGACGTGATTGCAGTGGGCGTATCATCGACTATATTTGTGAATCTACATATACACAAATATGAATGTACATCCTCTACATCCTGTACATATGTAAAAACAAATAGCTATGTAGTCAACGGAATGAATTCTACACAATTCAATTCCAACAGCTAAATCGAATGTTCTTGTATACTGCGCACGTCTTTCCCGGATCGTGATGCACCTCTGGTTAATCCAATCTTTCGACTGTTGACTTCCTAGATATTGCCAAAGGGAGGGTGTCTCCGTTCACCAGTCTGTGTGAGTGTGTCATAGATGGATGGTTGATCTCCAACAAATCGTGATCGAGTGCTATCGAGAAGAGGCAAACGCTCAGCTTGAATGAAATAAAATAGGTAAAAGTGGAAAAGCAACGGAAGGAATGAAAATAATAATGATAAAATGGAGATAAGTGAAGAAGAGTCACCACACACTTGAGCTGCTATGTTTCATAAATAATTCTACCATGCTGGTGTGTATGTTTAAATTATTTAGAAGAAGAGGGGCAGTAAATGTGAAAATGCAAGGTAGGAAAATACTCGTATAAACTGCTGTGAGTTGTCTATATGGACGGCAGACTCCTTTAATAAACTATAAGACATAGAATATATATGAGTTCCTACTTCTCTCGCCAACTCTCTCTGTCTGTCTGTCATAACATCCCCCTATCTGTGACACAGGTATGACGCGACATAATTATACTGAGTGGTTACAAACAACACTGTATGACTCAGTTTGACTTCACGCATTATGAGCAATTAATATTCCATTATCTTCTTTCTCTGTGGTTGTTAAAATTTCTTCTCGTTTTGATTTTCATGCTTACAAGAAATCGGAATCAAAGTTAATTTCAAACATGATACAACAACAGACACTGTGGACTAACATGAATGTCGATGCAGATGAAAATCAATGAATTAATCAAGCTGATAGGTATAACAATACTTCGGGGTGAAACTTTCTGTATACTCGGGTATAAATTGATTGGTGTTCAGACGGCCATGCGCGTATGTTCGATGTAATGGATAGCCCTACAATTGTGTGTATTAAATTTCGACGATGACTCCACCATGCGATTCTTCATTGTTGTACACGTCGGATGTGATGGCTCATGTATTGACCCAGACTTCATGTGTCTCCCTTTCTGCTGTCCTCATCATCCCTTTCTCTATCTATATTCCACCCTAAATATTGCTTTTGCTGTTCCAACCTGTTCTTGATGCAAATAGTAAATTGCTTAACCACAAACCAGGCATATCTACAATTCCTGAGAATTCCACCATGTATATAAGCAACTGGCTTTCTCTCTCCGGTTTCCATTTCACTCCCTGTTTTTACTCAAGAACGCATTACCCGCCCACTAACTGCTTGCGTCTGACGAGGGTTGGCGATTATCACTAATTGTGGAATCGATTTTCTTCAATGAACGCAAGCACACATTTATACATGTACCAAGGCAAACCCAATGTGAACAAAGCATTCAGACGATGTTAAGTCGACATTGGCGAATACGGAGGAAGGAATAATAATTGCAAAAAAAGAAAGGTAAATCGAATATTCATGTTGGGAATCCCGTGCTTAATATTTTAACGTGCAATCTTTTTCTTTACAGCAAAGAGAGAACAAATTATACGCGGAGAAGCTTGAGAAAAGCCTATGTACACAAAGTCAGCATGATCGATGGTGCTTACAAACGAAGAAAAAGTGTTCCACGCTCTTTGGTAAGAGTTGGAGAGAGTCCGCACTGGCACTCAACACCCGTCGTGGAAAACGATATCTGTATAGTTTATTTGCCCAGGTCGGAGTCCTCCAGTTACTCTCAAGTACCTTTCATAATAATATATACATACACATATAATGTGGATATACCTGTGTCTTGAAATGTTTTTTCACTGCAGGACGACGTTTTACTTTGAATGCCCGGTAAATTTTGCCATCAACTCTCAATAGATTAACAACCACCGCAGCGGTAAATCTGTCCTACTCTGATATCTCGTTAACCCGATATCTCGTATGCTTTTTGATGAAAAAATAAATATGAGCAAACAAATAAGGATGGAAAAACGGAAAGAAAAGAGTTGAATGTATACACGTCTACGTATCTGACTGCAGAAGAAAAGAAGTTGGTGGAGTAGAAAAAAATATATTCTCATGCAATGAGAGGCTCTACTCAGTCCTTTCTTCTTCTGTCTCCAACCCATGCCACACATTTTTCTCTTCAATTTTATTTCTCTGCACTCGCGCTCGCCCACGCCCACATGAAATATAAGGGGGCTGTTACAACTCCCGCAAGCGATGCGACGCATATTACGAGCTTGCAGAAAAAGGGCGGACAATCTATGTGTATGTCTGCATACGCGTCTGCGGGAATATACCAAGTGCGTGGACTTGAGAATATGTAATGCACTTCTGCACCCCTCGATGCACTTCCATGCCCACTCAGTCTGCATTAAGTATGTATATTTTCATATTTTTCGCTATGAATCGTCATTAACTTTCCATTGACAAGTAATTTAGTTTGTCGCCTCCATTCAGTATTTTAATTTCACACCTTTTTCTAATTTTTTCTTGTCATGTTATTCTGCGTGATATATTCCATCACAACATTCCGCGATACGTTTCACTCGTTTTCTGTCAGCTTTCAACAACCATTCAATTCACCTGTACATACTTTTACATTTGCAATTTATCCAGGGTGAAACGCACAGAAACGCAAGGGCTGGCTATGTATGTATATGTGATACACAACCCTCTCAATGGCACACTCTCTTCCTCCATCTACCCACGGAATCTTTCTCTCTTTTTTCAGTTTCTCGTCCTTTTTCCACACACACACACACACACACACAGTGAGCGGTCGATACTGCCACTACCCTTCTCGCACTCTCACTCTCTTGTCCTTGGTAGTTGCTATATATGCGATTCTACAATTTCCCCGGTGTCCTTTTCGCCCTCATCGTCGACACAACGACCTTTTCTCTATATAGAATAGTATTATCTTATAATATGTATATCTATATATATTTTCCTTCGTCTTGACTTCAACCACTCTCAAGAGACTAGTGGCAACTCAAACCACATCTTCATGAGGTAATACAAATATTTTTGTACCACTGAACAATCAACCGGGGATTTAAACTTCACACGTCTCGTAGTATCACAAATTACAATCGACGTTCGTATTTCTCTTTCTCTTTCATTGTTTTTCTTCGTCATTAAACAAAGTATGCATTTTTTATTCTTTGCTTCATTCTATATTATCGCTAGTTCACTTGCATCAACGAAAATCTTTTGATACAATGGATGCAAGAAAAACTGAGCTTAGGTACAGAAGATTTACTCGGAATGTTGATAATTTCACGATGTTCTTATTACCTGTGTGGCTGCTTTTATTCTTTGTTTGGCTTCAACGCTTGTGGCTTCCACGTTTGCTTAATGAGTGGGATTTGATAACTATAAATGACATGAATATCTATTCGAATGAAATAAAATGTGAGACTTCACTGTTTGCACGCAATGAACGAGAAATTTTTCTCACAATGTGAAGTGGTGCGCTCGCCTGCCATTTTTCAAATATTATTCCTCATCCATGGAACACCATAAGTGATAGATAAAATATTATTGGATGTTCTGTATGTCTGCCATTAAGTAATCGAACCTCTGGGCCATTTTATACTTCGTAGTTACATTTCGTATGCGCATATACAATACATATTTCCACATGAACGCCTGCTACATACATAAATGTGAATTGGCAATATCGGACAGTATAGCTGTTGGTTATACATAATGTATATGTATATCCAATATGTAGTGACATGGTACATTGAACAATGTGCTTCCGTCAATTCAAAATATGACCATATTAAATTTTCATCCACGAAAGTTTATGCATTTTTTTCCATTGACATTCCGACACATGAACATATTGAACTTGGTATTCTGTATAGATTCATGAACTTTCCTTCCCAAGCTGCATTTCATTGTGTTCCTCACCAGTATCCGTTGCTATGAAAATTTTTAACAAAGTTCTGTAGTACCGTGCCATATGACACTATCATGAACTTTGCGGTTAATATATAGAGCGGTAGAACTGGATGAATTCGTGTGATATATATCCGAGTGAAGTTATCAAATGCATGACGATATTTTAGAGATGGAAGAAGAACATGTGTGGAAATACGGGACGATATGTCATTGTTCCAACTGCGTAGTTCAGAAACAAACAGAGCCGTGTGCACGAAAGATTGGTAGTGAATGAATGAAGTAAAAAAAGTAACGGGTAAGATGAAGTACAAAAGAAAAATGGCAAACCAACTGTCATGAAGCTCACATTCATGTTAATCCGTAGGAATTTTTTGTCATCAGTGATATGAATAGCGGTGTATATGAAGTGCGTTCATGAGATTCTCCAATTGTTTAGAGAGAATGGTCTAGCAATGTTGCTTCCAGTCTGATTATGAACTCAAAACCACCAACGACGTCGGCGACCCTTAATCTCCGTTAATTCCATTATCCTACTCGGAACTACGGTAAAGTCGTTTTGTCGGTGGATTTTCGTGTGTATTTAGGTACGCACGATGAGAGAATAGTTGCCGCGAGCGGTTGACCTAATCCAACATTGCGGTGTCATTTTTGTATTGATACATATATATATCTTTGTCTATGTCCTATTGTTGAGATTATTCTGGTTACTATTAAGAATAAAAATTTACGTTGTAATCTCTCCAGAATGCGAATATTTCGTATGGTATTCATCGGACACCGCAATTTTCCCAATGCATTTTACTTGCATCCGTTGATTACAACTCATTGGCAGTGTCTTCTGCTGTTTCAATTCGAACGTTGATGAAAGCACAATAGGATCCATTATCTCTTTCACAGCAATACTACACAGGAAATCTAAAACGAAATAAAAATGTAAATCTAACATCGCAAGACGTGAATGGAAAATAAAAAGAGTGAAAAATAAGTGAATGAAAAATAGAATAAAAATACAGTGAGAGGGATTCAGGAAGGAAGTACGGGGCTTTCAAAATGACTTTCCGAGACTTCCTGATGGTGTGTTGTCTGTTTCTCTTATTTCTCCTCTCTCGCTTTGCTTTTTCTCTATTTACTTTCTTTTATTCGTCTATTCTTCTTCCTCCCCAACTCTCACCCTTGCATTTCATATCCCCTGAACATTTCTTTTCATATCTTACACATCGTCGGAACACAATCGAAATATATAGATATATAGATCTGTACGTCAGCAGTATTCCAGTGCGTTGTCAAATTTTTTCGCACCACTTCACTTCTCCTTTATACGAATTCCATGTTCTACTTCTGCTAAAAAATTGTTTGTCCTCTGTTCTGAAATTTCTTCACACTCTAAGAAGAATTCATCCTTCATATTTCCAATCATCAGGTGAGACAAAATTTATTTTTTTCTTTTTCTGTCTGTGATGTCGTTGAACAGAATTGCGGTAAAGGATTGCGCGCTCATCCATTGCATGGTAGTAGAAATAAATGGCTAGATGCTCTCTAGCCTGGAACGTGCACGAAGTGCAATAGGGTAGACCATACTCTACGTGGCTTCACTTTGAAGTTTAATGACAAAGGGTGTTCGCCACGCTATATAATGTTGAGGAAATCACTCCTACTCTACTTGCCGCTTTTCTTCCACCCATTCCTTTCACCACCTTTACTGCCTTCACCATCATCTCCATTCACATATACATGTATAAGTCTCGGCCTTTTCGTGTGTTTTCATTTCCTTTTTTTTAACGTTTCGCATGTTTATCAAACGCTCCAATATTTAGGATTGCGAGATATATTTGCATTGCATATTGAACCTACATGTACAACTTATACCTAGAGAGAAAACATGACATGAATTGGGCGAAATGTCGCAGCTATTAGTGAATATGACACATAAAGAAGAAAGTTTGATGAAGGAACAGATCAACATTCAAGTATACATTCCATTGTTGAGTGACTTGCGTAGTCTAATAAAAAAACATCTGCATTGATGGTTTACAGAAGTTTCATAATGAAAAACAATTAGAATATTGTGAGTAGTTTGTTCACTGATCAAAAAGAAATATTTATATTATGTGAGTGCGGTTTGGTCACAATTATTCGAATGCAAATAGTGTGGAGCTACAAGTGTACCAAGAGGTTTACAGCAGCTTTCTATCATGATACTGTTCAGTGTGCAATGTTCACAAATGTGTCATAAACTTTGTCAATTTTTAAACATATATTCTGTTTCATTCTTTTTTTTCAGTCATAAGCTTCGTTATGTTGATTAATGAATGCCCCAGACGATCATTTGAATCAGAAAGAAATAAATTCTTTGGTTATATACATATATTTTTGGCTGTCAACAATTGATTAAGAGTTCTGTACAACCCCTTTTTTCTTCATTTGCATGATAAAACGAAAGTAAACTGTAAAGAAGAAATAGTTCTGAAGCGATCGTTCACCAATGATGGAAGAAATTATAATTTGAAATTGTGCGGACTTCATTCTTTTTTTGCATCATCTTGACTTCCATCGATTCATGTGAAAAAGGTATCTCGGATTATCATGGATAACATTGGAATATTAAATATCAATTGAATGAAATGCATTGAGATGAGATCGATTTTCCCCGGAACTTTTTAGCCGGCGATATAGAATTTTTTTATTTCATATTGATATCCACTCACCTTCCTCTCATAATCCAGATTCGGTACTGCCAACCATGGCAATTCTGCCACGTGATTTTTAAAGCTTTCATCAAAGTCAAGTACATCAGCAACGTTGCTCCACAGAACAACATGTACAACTTCGAATCTTCTGCACTTATTGAGCTCCTTATCACCATGATCTCCATTCGATGCTACAGTTGCATTTACATTCGCATACAACTCTGTCAATTGTTTGGTAAAATCATCACACGTGGCGTTTGAATTAATAAAACTAAAGTAAACACCAATTACTTCACACATTGAAGCACCAGACTCGCCAATAAAATTCGTCACATCAACGCATGACAATTTATCAATTTCTTGTTGAGAATTATTCAATTGATTGCAACGCAACAGTTGCTTACCAAATAGTCTCTGTTGCCATGCAATTGAACGTGTATTGCACACACATGAACCACTGCTGTTGCACGCTGTTGTGCATCCCATATTCTTTCTACGTATTGCACCAGATCCAGGATTCGAATTAACAAGCGACGTTTCACATGCGGCCATTGCGCACGCGTTCAATGACACTGTTTGATGTTAACGCGACGACGTTGCGCGCCTCACTAACTGACGCACAGGGCCAACAATCGGACTGATGTCTCGTACCCTTCAGCGCACGGCGTCTGCTCCTTTCGTATCAGGCGGTGGGGCGAATTACTATTTTTTTTATTATATCATATTCGCGAGGGATGCTGCGAGTGTGACACACACGAGACGTAGATTATCCACCATCACATCCCTTATCGAAATCACAATACGAAATACGAGTCAAATCAATGACTATATTGAATTGTGAGCGGTCTTCGAATAAATATATATTTACATGTGTGCATTCAGGCATTAAAGAGAATGGTGATATTGAAAATAGACTCCAACCCAGAACTGGATTAGCAGAGATCAAATGTGTTGTATTCCTCAGTATTGTACGTTCTCTGAAGCCATGCTCCACCTTCAATTCAACCTGGCACTTTGCACTCATAATTCTTGCCTCATTTTGGTTTAACATTCGTCATATCCGATCTCATAAAATATTGTCAGAGGTCTTTGTGCATTTGAGCGAAACATCTCATCTTGTGTGAGAGATAATCTTCATCACATCCTGCATGGGAAGTTCCTATCCATCAAAGGGAAGGCTATTGTATGGATAGCATGTTAAGCTCAATACCTCCTCTTCCGCTTAGAGATGACAGAGGTCGAAAACAGTTCGCCACTATATGTTGGTACAAATGCGGAATTCAAGCTCTCAATTCAACAGTTTTAGACTGATGAACATGAATTGAATAGCTCATGATACAAAATGTGATCAAAGATCGCATGTATACACTGATCGACAAAGTGTGAATGCAAACGGCTTTGTCGCACGATATATTCAATTCGGATGTGACACTAACGAGTTTCTCATTCATTTCATCAGTGTCATAAAGTTCTCCTATAACAGAGTTAAAATAACGATTAACGTCTTTAGTACAAATAAAACACATTAGCACCATCTCCGCGTTTCCTTTATTCATTATACGTACGTGCGATTGCTGTATATGCGAGCCGCGAAAATAAAAGAAGATTAGGGTGAATCGAACAAGTGATGGGTCAATTGATCGTGTCAAACAGTATCCTCAATAAATTCGCATCAAGTGACAGATGTTCCAGTTGATTTTGTTTTTGTGTACAGCTTAATTCATAGACGCATACACCAGAGTACATCCGCTCGCTCATTTTATTCCACGGCTGTGAAAAAAATATCTTGGTGAAACTGTTTATTCTTTACAGGCCTCCCTAGGGTTTACTGTCACGTGCGCTACGCCGACAGATGCAACGACGGAGTCTTGAGTCTTTGAGAAAAAAAAATAATATGCCACACTTTTTTATTTTCACGTTGAGCCAGACTGTTTGAGTAAATTTATCCATGTGACTCACGACTGCTATTCGACAGTGCATGGACATTCTGAATTTCAACGTCACAACTTCAAATAAAATGTGAGCGTATGTTTCTTTTATCGATATGAATTAAATGAATCATCAAACACAGCTGAATATTAATCTCCTGTAATGAATGAAAAGCTCCAATATTTTTGTTTGAATTCCAAATAATATTTGAGCCATGACATAGAAATTAATATTCAACTTTAGTTCAGATAAGGACATATATATTTTGCGTGCTTGTATGTGAGAACGGTATTGGTACTGTGACGCGACACGTAATGAAGCAGTCATTAAAGCGAAGGTTGAGAAAGGGGACGCAGCTGGCCAATTTCTACAAGCCGAACAAAGTTCTGAGGGCATTTCACAAATTTTACTCTCACCAACGATAGTTACTTCCACCTCCAGCATGATATTCCCTCCTAATGCAAATGTTTCATTCCTTTAAGTAACAGCTGCCGCACTGTGAAATAAATCCAAATTTGTTATTCGAAGATATTATTCATAAGAAATGTAATACAATTATGAACAAAATTACATCATAAACTGTTTTTGATTGATCCCAATTTATTTTTCCGTTGTTTTGTGAGGCGGCTCAGTGAATTGGCTTCTGAATTGGCTATCGATCTGAATACAGAGGTACCAGATATATGTGTCTTTCAACGGCTAATCCAACTTGGTGAGGCAAGGGTGAAAGACTGATCTGCAAGCAGGAAGTTTAATCACCCCCTAATGACCGGATGGTGCTTGGGCTCACGACCCCCTGTTTCTCTATGAAACACATGGCGTGTTGTGTATACATCCACACGCACGTATGCACATGTACAAGAAGCAAGGACCCATCATTCCATTGCTCGGGATGAACATACGCCAATGGCTATGAATGTACACACTGATGGAGGGATACATTGATCCCTTTCAACAATTAACCAGCTGAGTTTTATAAGACTCTGATGAAGGGTTACTATAAGTTCTTGTGTACTCCAAATATCCATATCAGTCCTCTTTGCTTCTAGAAAGTTTAACTGATGTTAGAGAAGTACAATTGAGCAGGGTTCATGTTAAGAGATGAACTTACTCATGATCGAATTCGCTTGATTGGATCTTTCTATTGTTTCCAATTGAGTTCCGCTGACACTCTATCGAGTTTGTAGTGTAAATTTCTGATCGGGCCATAGAAAATCTATGAATTTTCGCACGAACCGATGAATCTCATTTAGGGTTTTGTGTACTTTATCAACTGTCTCATTCTCATCCATTACGTCGTGGATCAAACCAATTAGTCGATTGCATTTTCCAGGCGCCGCATCACTATCATTATCGCGTAGACAACTTGAAATGGCGAGAATTGATTGAATGATGCTCCTTGATGAAGTTCGGTACCGTGGAGGTTAGAGTAGGTATAAATTGATAGGGTGAACGACATGATTCAAAGTACCTATCAATTTGATCCAGGAACCATAGCCTTGAGCTCTGAAGAAGTGTTCGTGTAGTGAAGGAATGTGTATGAATGTTATAATCAGATTATTTGATAATTGTTGATGAGGATTGTTAACTTACAATGCCGAAGGAGAAATGTAAATGTTCCGATATCCACATTTCTTAAATTTACGGCATGTTCAACCAGAATATTTTGAATTGTTATGAATCATGGGTTTGAAAGAAACTTTGAATTTTGGATCATTGGGGTTTCCCACAGGAAATTTATCCATCTGAGTTGCAGTTGGACTGTCCGAAGTTTACCGTTACATTATGTTTCATGAATTCTATGTCTTTCTTGGTATTCATCGAGGAAAATTTTTTCGAAATGAAAATTCTCTCACATTCGTGTCTTCACATCATCTTTGAGCTATTAATAATTATCGAATCTATTTCGAGCAGAAATCCGGAACTCTCATACGAATTGCTGAATTTCTCCGACAGTGACAAATTCAATTTACCACAATCAAATTGTCAATGTGAACAATCTCAACGACAAACAATTGTTGATGGTAAGTGAGACCAATTGTATTGATCAACAATTGGAAATTCATTTTACCGACAAAATTGCATTTTTGACAATATTGTTGCAACGCGAGGTGGGAATACCTGTCTCTACAGTATGCGTCGTTGATATTTATCGATCATCCCCTAATTGTGAACCTAGTGGCGCCATCCACCAAGGAATGTGGTGAAATATGACAGACAATACAAATGAACACGCCACAGTGTATATAATCCATCTTCGCAGTTCGACGGAGGTGACCAAGTTTGTTTATTGTGCGTGGTGAATCTACAATATGTGAAATAACATGTCGTGCCACTTATCGAAGTGTTTGTTCATCAAATACTCTCTTATCTACCATCTGCTTCAGCTGTAAAATCATCGGGAATCATTGAGGTAAACTGGCAATTGATTATTTAATACTGTGATACATTTTTTCTGTTAGAATTTTTACATCAACGTGCATCGTCTTTGTTCGTTGCGATATCTTATTTGAGGTTATCATTTTTGTAGGGCGAAGAATTTTCAATATCTAATTTGGTAAAACAAATCTTTACGAAAGATCGAGGAAAGTAAGATGATTTATAAAATTTATTTATATACGGTTAAATATATATGTATTTTTTGAAATTCGTTTGTAGAATGAAATTCAGTTCTATTTCTTTGAAAAGTGATGACGCCACAGTCGCGACGAAAAGTTTATAAGTGTCGGTAATACGAAGTTCTCGCTTACCGATATAATTTTTATTATATACATCTGTCACAGTCATATTAATCTGCTTTTTGTTCATTTATCGATGAAGACAGAGTATATCTTCGTTTAGTGTTGATATCCAAATCTAAAATCATTCAAATAATCATGAATACCACGTGTGCTTTATAAAGGAAATAGTAAGAAGTTATTGTTATATGAGACCGTGTGGCCTAATGGATAAGGCGTCGGACTTCGGATCCGAAGATTGCAGGTTCGAGTCCTGTCACGGTCGACTGCGTTTCTTTTGTTTTTTGTTTTTTTTTTCAATACTATCTCTAATCTTGATCATTTTATTCAGTGATATTATAACTTTATATTCATATATTCGATAACTATCTCATTAAGTGTTATGATTGACGCACAGAATTTTTTCCTCGACCAATAAATGTTTTCAGTAACTTTTCGAAAACATCTATGAACCTGAGTAAATATCGAATTTCTGAGAATACTGAGATGACTGCCAATGAAATATAATAAAATTTTACACATCGAAATTTTCTATAAAAGTTTTTTTCAAATCACAGAAAATAGGAGAAAAAGAGAAGGAGAGAGCGAAAATGAAAGAGCATCATCTTATTTTTCACCATCTCTTTATTTCATTATTTATATATACAGGGGAAAAAATTCCTTCTTTCGTTATCATTCGCATATGAATTCATACACAGATAGGGTGAAACGTATTATTCCAAGAAAAAAAAAAATCCCCCAGGTATAATTTTCGTAATTTGTCCCATCTGTTCAATCTCTTTGTTCCACAACCGTAAAACTACTTGTTCAAGGGTGGGTGTTACCTTCCAAACATCCCCTGGCAGACATCCAACCTACACACTTTCACTGTAAACACACCAACATGTACACAATTGCTTGTGGTGTGTCATGTAGTGTGCACACGTGTTCTGCATGCAAACTGACCGACAACTTGCCTCGGAGTATTACTTATACTTTTAATACATACACAAAAATATTGTCATGTATATTCAGGTGGATATACAGGTGAATAGACAGATTGATATGTACAAGAGGGGAAAAACGTGAGGGTCGCAAGTCGATAATGCAGCTAGCAACAGCATTAATTTATTCGATACGACCAACCATCTCCCACCCCGCTGCAAATACACACGAACATTAGTGATACGATACGTTATCATATACGTATATATAGCTTTGAACTTGGCCGATGAATAAATGAACGTGGTGTACTACGTCAGACTTGTATTAGTGCAAAAAAAAAACGAAACCTCCCCTCAGGCGCCGCACGCACGTACTATTAGATTCCACATATTACGGACGTACGCATCCCCCTTTTTTTTTTCTTCTTCTTGTTCTTCTTTTTCTTCTCCTTCAAAGGGTCTGGTCAGGGAGAAAGTATGATGAAAGTGAAAATCTCATGACAGGTATACAAAGCAATATTGTGTGGGAAAAAAAAAAAATTTCCTTCGAGCCGGATTTGAACCAGCGACCTATGGATGTCTACTTATTTGATAACCAACTACAGTCCACCGCTCTACCAACTGAGCTATCGAAGGGCGGTTGCTGTAAAAAAAAATTAATGCCAGTATTGAGATGTGATTGTTAATAAGATAGTATTTCAATCAATGTTATTCAATGGAACAAGATTATATCTATTAATTCGTAATTCTTGAATGATTTTTTCCATTTTTCAGAGTATCGGTTACGGTGGAGTGAGAGGGGATTGAATGTGAGTAGCTGACTATTTGGATTATCGGACGTTCCAAACACTGCTCGTAATCAGCACGTCACACGATAGGAAATCAGTGAATAGGAAACTATTATCCATAAATCTCGTGCTCGGTTTTATACAAAAAATTGATATCCATATTTGAAAAATTCCGTGCAAATTGAAACTTCAGATATAGACAGACGGGTATAAAATCTACTAGATTCGTTCATTAATCGCTGAAATTGAAATGTTAAGTGTGCTGGCATGAATCTATCATGATGCTATAATAGAAGTAGAGAGGGAGATTGGAACTTGGAGCATAAATTCATTCTAAGTATCATCCAATCTCCTGACGAGGGTTATGTCCGAATCAAATTCACCGTATATTTTGTTAAGCTATGTTTATTTCTACATCGCGTTTCCGTTAATGTATGTTTGTTGGAATACTTACCCGGGTCTCGATTCTGGAATAGGGGCGGTGGTGTAATTGATTGACATGTATACGTGGAGTAGCAAAAGTAGACCTATTCAACATCGGTCACTGATGGATTAAATATCTTCAACTTCCTGCTTTCACCCTCTTTCTCGCCTTTTCTCTATACAGAAAATCATTTATCCTCACACTCAGAAGTTTTAATATACAATACGTCATTGATATACGCCGCCATTGATATGCTATTGACAAAAGCAACGTAGGTTTCGGCATAACAATATTACACATGGTGACGCTGAATAAACTTCACTGAAACTGTTTGTTGAATCCTCTCGTCAACACCCTCGTTCTCATACGCCATGATATAAATTATTTTTATTTTTTCATTTTAATTCCACACATCACTTCATCTACTCCTGTCATTCCTTCATTATTTTCTGCCATGATACATATAAAATCAATTATTCACAACTGAATAAACGTAGACAAAATTTCAACACCATTAACCAAAGATACAAATAATTAATTAAAAAGAAATACGGTCCAAAATTATTGGAAAGGTGACTTTTATCATTTCCATTCATACATACGAAAACTCGGGGTTTTATTATGATCGTCCAATTTTTTTCATCACATTTTTTTTCTCTACTTCATTTCTTTTTTTCTGGGTGTGGGTACTTGCCTATTCGGTCGCTGGGTCGCCGACACACCCATTAAACAGAGAGGAGAAAAAATGAAGTCCAATTTCTCCCCCGACGATTGTCGAATATCTCGCGTGCAATTTCAGCATGAGCATTTAAAACCAATCCATTATGTGTTCGAGGTTGATAACCAGAGGTTTATCATACTGATGTATTAAAATATTCATAATATAAAATATTGAATTATAATGTTATCCATGCAATTATGTCGGTGAGAAAAAAACGTGATAAATATCTATAAAATGAAAAAATTTTCTATGTCATTATCAGTGAATGTATCGTGACGCAGCTTGTAGCATTTACTCTTTTGTCTTTACCATGACGTCATAACACTGCACGTCCTTTGGTCACGTGCTTTCAACCTACGTAATATGACCATATCTATTTGCTCATATAGATAGATGAATAAACTTTCTATTGGATGCTCTCACGCCATCCATCGTTATGACGTCATGTCACATAAATTTCCCCCATAGCTTTCATAGTCTTCACGTCAGTTCACTGACCTGCTTCTGATTCCATCGCGAATGCCAGAATCGGGAGCGGTCAAAGTTACTAATTACATTATTCGATATTTGAAACACTGTTGAAATTCCTCGCCTTCCAATTCCACATTACTTGTACATATATCGTGGTGTTCATGACGAATTCTTCATAGTGATTCAGTTGGTTGAATTCCTCGCTTTTCTATGGTTGATGTAGCATTCGAAATTAGGTTATTTATACTTTTGGCTGAGAGCCAGGTGGGTTTATACATCATCCTGATGAATTGTCATCCATTAATGAGAGAATATCATTTTTCTCATAAATTATCCATTAATTGTTGGAGTCATTTTAATTTTTGATGAGTTGGATGATGAAACTTTTTTTTTTCATAACATAACCACTAATATTGCAATTGTAATTCATTTTGTTCATCAGCCACGAGATATATGAAACGGATGTCATAACCAGTTGGGATTAACTTTGATGGTGTGCATAATTTTGCGACATAAACAGATTGCAACTCGTTAATAGTCGTAACGTGGCAATAACGCAAGAGAAATGTGGATGACTACGGCGACGGAGTGTATGCAAGCAAGCTCGCGTGAATGTCATCGTGAATTGTGCACCGCTCCGTGTTGTATTCAACGACAATGATGACAACGTAGATGAAGCATAATGTAAATGAGTATGAAAACGCGTCAGTTATGGATCTTACATTTCAAGTATGCTTTTTTCACTTGTTTTTCGTTCTTTTTTTCTTTCCATTGTGAAACTCTTCGAGTGCAGCAACGAAAAAAGAAAAACCAATTCAACTTTCACCAATCATTCTTTATCTTTTTTCTTTTTTCTTCTTTCAGTTACACATTTCAAAATAATCACAAACAGAATTAATCATCGAGCACAGGCGATTACACCCTGACGATCGAACACCAAGTTTAATGAGGTGTTATAACGATCATTTTATTGTCTGGCTGATGCTTCACTGGGAAAATTGGTTGCAATTGTATGTGAGCAAAGTGCAAGAGGTATAAAAAAAAATCTCCAACTTGCATTTCATACACTCGAAAAATTATTCATGCGACAAAGGGAAACCATTTTCGAAAATGACGCCGCGGCTGAATTTCCAGAAGGGGAAAGGATTATATCGTTATATAGAATGTGGAACGTGCTCTTATCAAGATAAATTGGCTGCGCTGATACGCTTCAGGGTATTATAAATAGGATAGGTGCTCTCGCCTGCTTCTGTTCATTTGACAATTAATTACTTCCTGAAGGGGACTTCTCGGTTGGCAAATCTCTGTTACAACATGTAACAACGTATGAGAATAAATCTGGAAGGGGCACGCATTTGCTTCTTTACTTCAATCAACTTAAGCATTTTACACGTTTATTTCATTTATTTGCATTGCATATGTGGTCAAATTAATTTCTGTAATTCAAATGGATGGATCGTTTGGTATGGAAGTGCAGACACACGTAGAAGCTATTACAATTCATAACGCTTCCTCTTGAATTTTTTTATCCTTCCTCTTTTCTTTCTCATCGTTGCGTCAATGTCTCATGCATCCGTACTTAATGTCGTTACTTATGTCGGTACGTGCGGCAGGTGAATTATGTCTATACATATATAAAGAATATATAAACATATATGAATTGCCGGCAACACCTGGAATGGATGTGTACCCACGTATGAATATATATAAATTTGTATGTTAAAAATTTTCTCTTTCCCTTGCACGCCGTCACTCCCTCCTTCATCATTATCTACGACGTGTCGACGACGCAGTCGCGGCAACGAGAGCCCTCCACTTGCTACCAGCTCACAGTCTAGTGTCGCTGGTCGACGTAAGCGGAACTATAGGGCTACTGTGTATACGCGTGTAATAATTTACATTCATGATATGCGAAGGGGTTGAGTGGAAACGTTTGTCTTCATCCTCGACCCTTGTCAAACATACTATACATTTGCATCATCATAATGTTGTTCGTCTCTAAGTTTTTCATTCAATAATAATCTTTATTCGTTCAACTTCCGTTCAGTATCTGTGTGGTCCTCTCGTTTCCGACTCATCTCAAGTTTATGTGGAGTATGCAAATAGGGAAGTGTATCTGAAAAATAATATCAGTGTAGAGTGATAATTGAGACTGTTTTTGTTTTCACTAGTATTTGTTTTGATAAGGCAGTGCAAGATTGTGAATTTGTTGTGTGAAATTGATTCAATTGAAGGGTTGATATTGTTGATTTGTGTGTAGTGTTGATGGTGATACCTGAATTTTTATTTTCTGACAGAGGCGCGCCGGAAGTGGTGAACTCAAGAACGGGTGAAATTGTACTAGAATGAAGATAAAGACGATGTTGGTATACAAGATATGGCGCTGTTTCCTGCAATAGTTTGGCCATTGCCATATCAGGTCGTTGATTGTTGCACGTGAATGGAAATATAAGTTAATGTCATCGTCCGTTGTTCAATGAAATTATAAATAGAAACTCGAAGTGGGATGAAATGCGTATGTGTGTTTACCCGTGGTAAAATATGTGTCTGCGTGTGTGAAACCTGAGGCGGAAATAAACAAATATACCCCCGTGACAAATGTAGCGATCTGGAATGCAAATGAAAATGTGAGTCCAATATCTCTTTCGTGCCTGTATAATTCCAACTGGGATCCACAATTTCCATCGATTGGTGGACTAGTTATTCATTTTTGTTTGACCATTTCATTTCGTCCCTCTGAACACCCAACATGATCACACGAATATAGAGCAATTTGCGTGTGATACCGAGCTCGGTTCATTGTCCTATAAATTCTCCATCATCCTCCTGTTTATCTACGTTTACCTGCGAAAATTCCTTTCGCTGACTCGGTCGGTCGCGCGCGCGTTGCCGCGGTGAATTCCCCCGTTGTGCTGCACCCGGCCACCGCCTGCAGGCCATCGAAATCGATTTCGGAATCCACCGTGGGACGCGGTGGGGAAAGAATTGGCTATGATGTCGTATGAGAATTTTTTAAAACAAAAATAAATTGAAACAGACAATGTGTACTTTAAATTTTGAATTCAATGAGAGTGAAAAATGATTTTCAATCTTTTTCATGTTTGTCATGGTACATACTCAATGTTAATTCTACTATTTGTTTTTGTTATGACACCCAAGTCCTATTTTCATTGAACTATTATATCAATCACGCTGCTGATCGTATATCGGGCTTCACGTTGCTATTTGACATGTCACGTAACGTTGACTTACAACGACATAACATTCCACGCGCTTGAAGCATCAGAGAAACACACACATAAGTATGTTCAGTGAAGAAGGAAATTGCTTTTGCTCGCATCAATGCAATTCATGTTAGTTCAAAAACGATTATTTTTATTATTGCCTATCATTCAATTGTTATATCGACTAACACTTGACAATCATAAGGATCTCTCAATTCAATTATATAAGTATAAAGGAATCCGTGAAGAAACAATAGTGAAGCTGAGTGATTTTCTTTTTATAATCCACCCACACCCTCATGAAATCACTTTAGCCGAGGACCGTCAAAGGGGAGTACAGAAAAAAAAAAGAGATGCCTATGCGCGCGTTGCCTTTCACGCCGGTTGCAGTAGTAAGAGCATCGTTTCGCCAGACAGCCTGGCGTCAAGTGACGTACATTCTGTTTTGTACTTCTCCCTTTATATATTCAATTCCCCCAATCATGGAACTATATCGATAGCGCCATGCAGTTCTCTTTGGCTTATGTGTCCTTTCTTCCAGAAAAGAAAGCAGACGGAAAAAATAAACATAAAATTGTGACCCATTTGGCATCCGATTAAATGTTCCATTTTTTTTTTCTCCACCCAACAATTCATTTTATGTTTTTAATTCTTTTACATTTTTTCGTAGCGTATTAATTTCCCATGATCCTGCAAATGATTGAATGATGTTGGCTCGTGCGATATGGAAAGTGAGGAACGAGGAAATGAATGAAAGAAACAAAAAAAAAAAGCTCATATGTCACGCAAATGATCGAGTATCAGTTATCCAAGGGGATAATGAGGGAAAGACGAGAAGTGAAAAGAAAAAGGAGATATCAAAAGAAGTGTGTTTCGGATGGGGAGCCAAGAAAGATGATTCTGTGGAGCTAGTAAGTTTGATAAAAAGGACTAAACTTGTACAGCTTGGGCACACGGTGAAAACAGCCACACAAAGTTGACGGGGGTTGGAAGCCGGGACGAAGAAGGCGGCGTTGAACGCGTTGTGAGAGAATAGGAAGGGTGTTGGTTAGAGTGAGAGAGGGAGAAAGCGAGAGGGAGACAAGGTTGGCATCACGGTCGATACTCGACTGGCACACGAGTCGAGCATAACCCGACTGTCTCTGCTATATATATATATAT
>JABMBR010009754.1:0-44860 GCA_018881525.1 Meteorus sp. PSUC_FEM 10030008
CTCCCGCTGCGCGAAACAAAATTTCCGTTTTTCGCCTTCGGCGGACTGAAAAATAGTATTCTCACCTCGGGAAGTAAATAAGAAAGCCTCAGATCACATTTTTGTCGACCTCGGCTTCGCCTCGGACGACAATTTACATGTGATCTCAGACATTTCTTACTTTACCTCCCTAGGTGAGAAATATACTATTAATAATTCATTTATCAATTTCAAATGAATCATCAAAACAATTAATGCCAATCATTAATTTCAAAGAAATACTTGAAACTGATTATTTCATGGAAACCTTAGCGCCCAATCATTTTATAAATTTGATTTTTTTCTCCTAATGTGACCTGTATTCACTGAAATAATGGAGCTCATTAGGAAAAGGAATCCACTCTAAAATCGAATGTGCTTCAAATGTTCGATTTTTCTTCGATCTATACTGTGGCGACATCCCTAGATACGGGTGAGAGAAAGAAATTGCGTCGGAACGGATCATTGAAAAGAGAGACCAAAGAAACAGATCTAGGAACGAAAACTGTTACATAATCGAACACTGATTGTGGAGCCCCTTTAGTACAATAGAAACATCCTACTCTGGAATTAACACGATTTCTCTTAATTCTGGGCCTCCGTCATTCTGTGAATGAATCAGCAAAGTCGCTCTTAATGTACAACCCAGATCGGATGGAATGGAATCTTGGAGCATTTCAAATAATTCTCGCGTGACTCTTATAAAACTACCCTAACTCTCACCTCGTTGACAATGGGTGATCTAGCTGAGGACAGGGAATAAACCAAGCTTGGAATTCATAGTACTTCTTGAATTGAAGAACATGGTAACAAAATAACGAACTCGGAAGTCTAGTTCTAGGACCAAGTGCATTCGTTCATGCATATTTGAATATAAATCGTATAATGTCAGACGACAATGTAGTCATTTGTCATCTTCTCCTTTTTCACTATCATAGAAAATCCCCAACATGTAGCGATAAATTATAAAAATTTTGGTCACCGAATAGATAGATTAAACTGCTGACTGGGACTGTATCAATATCAACAATGGCATTTTAGAAATAATTACAAGAGTCTTTAACAACAGGCTGATAATTTGCTTTATCAACTTCGAACCGACGCAGTTGAACGCCATTCCCTAATTTTGGAACAGAAGTAATTGTTTTTATGTCATCAAGTTCGAAAATATAAATGACTTGTGATAATTCCGATAAATATGGCACGTACACCTATGATGAAATATTTTTATTGTATCTGATAATTCAACAGAACCATATATAAATAAGGAACGCGCAGAGCCAACCACTCACGATAGGAATACCGTGAATAACATACGACTGACAAACTCACAATGCGAACCATTGACGTATTTTTGTGCTTCACAATCGTTGCTGCTCCCGTATCTCTGGCAGCGAGTGCTTCTGTAAGTAGTTGAACAGATTGAACCATCATCCATATCGAGCGAGATCATGTTCATTCAGTGGAATGATTAACTGTTATGGTTGTTCATCTGGATCAGGAACCATGAATGTTCGTTCATTGGAACCATATTGTAATCGTGAATGTCAGAATGTGGATATCACGAATTGAATGTACAAGTAGTATTTATCAACATGTTTCAAAATCATATTGACTCACGCGATTTCCCTGCTGCTCATATTCAAGCTTGGCCAGGTGGACTCTCATTGTACAAACAATGACGATTGCAACTCTACATTAATATGCCTCAGAGGTAGATGTAACGTGAATTATTGCGCTTCTCCGCTGTTCCAACTTAAACATGCAACTTGTACACCTCATCCTAATGGGTACGACGCTCAATGTAATTATGGATATGAATATGTAACTGAAAGGGAAGCATGCGAACCGGTGAGATCATCAGAAGTGAGTATATCGATATTCTATCAAATATTTATCTTGCCAAGTTAATACACATATTTGCATTTTAATTGAGTGGAAATCCATGAATATTTCCATCATTTAACATTTTTCCTATTGTGATTTTGACGATCTTTCAGTTTCTTTTCCGAATAGAAAAGTAATTTGATTGATGTATCTGAATTTGGAATCAACTAATTCGTTATGATTAATACTTTTGAATTACAGACAGGTTTTAAGGGTAAGGCATGCACCGCGCGAAAAGATTGTTTGGATTCCTTGGATTGTGTCAATTACAAATGTGACGATCCATGCGAAATATATGGTCCAAGACCGCACGTCAATTGTACAACGGTGTACCACGTAAAAAAATTTACATGCCATGAGGGATATGAACCAAGTACTTATTTGGAAACAAGTTGTCATCGTAAAGCGCCTCATGCAGTGAGTATTTCCCTCGAGCAACTGAAAACAGTTGCTGATCCATTCGGTCTTTCAATATGAACAAAAGATCTTCCCCCTTCTTGTGTTGAGGAACTTTTGACTCTTATTGTATTTTCAATTCGGGCAAAATTTTGTACTCAGCCCATAGAGCTAAGTCTCAAGACTTTACGAATAGATATTTCGAATTTTTTCGCACCCAAAACTATTCTTGCGGGACTTTCAGCGAAACATTATCGGATTTCAACAATAATGTTGAGGTTGCAATTCACTGACAGCATTGATTATAATTTTACAGTGCCAAAGAAACACAGATTGTCCAGTAGGAAAATGGTGCGACTTTTACGGTGATTGTTATGACCCATGCATAGATCCCCCTGCACTCATCGAGAACGCTAACTGTATCATGGAGAATTATACACTGGCCATTGTATGTCATCCTGGGTATGAACAAATTCCATGCACATTCAGCTGTGAAAAAATTGTGCCAGACAACGTAAGTATATAGAGCAAATGAATAATTAGATGCCCACATATAAATGAGAAAAATGTTGTGTTTCTTGCAAAAATAACGATATATTAGTGTAATATCTCAGAAAACTAATTTTATGCCGTGAAATCGAGATGTATCAGAGACTGATAGTCCAAGATGCTCATCACTTGTACGGATAATTATTTGGTCACTTCAAATATTATAGTGTGAATGCTCAATTTCGAATGGTGATCATATTTTTGCATCACTCATAACGTTACAATGAATTACTACATGCTATTCAAATTCTTGATCAGATCAATTCTTTTCCAAACATATTGCATTACGCCAAATTCATCTATCATTCACAATTTAAATCTTTCGTTGTGTAGTTGAAATCCGAAGGTGACTCATGCAATGTCTCAACGGATTGCAAATCTTCACTGGTGTGTGATGACGGCAAATGCATTGACCAGTGTAAGCAGAAGACTTCTGAAGAACAACTTTTTTGTGTAACCTACAACCATACTGTCATAGATACAGCACAGTGTGGTTAAAGGAATATCTACAGTTTATATTAGAACTCTGATCAAAATCTATGAGAATCTTTTGGATATTGAAAGCTGCATTGAAAATAGCTCAGCATCTGTTTCTTGCGATCCATCTTATCATGAACATTGTATAAACATTGAAAGTTCATCAGTAAAACGAAATGTCGTACATAACTTTAAACTTCATTGCGAATTGAATGAAGTGATTCAACCTTTTCAAATAAAGTTCACCCCCAGTCCTCATCCATCGCAGATAACGTGTCATCGGAATTCGTTACTATGCATAAGAGATGAAATTCGTTGTGACATCCCTCAGTATATCTAACGGACATGGAGTTAGCAATGAAATATTCTTACCAGGATACGTTACACCGTAATATTGTTCACCATCAAATAAGTTTGTTTCAATCCTCCATTCATATACCAAGGATTTAATCTTCTGTGATATAATGACGTCCACAAGAACGGATGCGAATAATAAGTACAATTCCATACGATTCGTACACAATTCCCAGATTCAATGTCATCAGTAATAGCATCTTTTCTTGATCCAATTCAAAAAAAAATTTCCAAAATCGCTGAATTTCCAGGGGGCATCCAATTTAGGTATAAATTCCAAGATATTCCTCAGGCAGCATCAATGATTTCCATGTGGAAAATAGACAGATGATGCCGTATGAAGCACCACACCTTTTATGATACAAAATGCTGTGACTATTGACACCGCGATTATTCATCTTCGTTTCTGCATTTTCATGAACAAAAAAAAGTGCTATCGGGCGTGGAAGAAATGAAATGGAGGAGTGACAATCGATCACTAGCACGATGCTCATTCGTACCCCCGTAATTACCTGTCTGATCGACGTTCCTTGATGTTAGAAATTTATGTTATCGTCAGGTCATACTGGTATTCTCGTTTTTATTACGTATCTGTTTATGGGTAAATGAGTGCATGAGATATTCGATAATGATCGAATTCATACACTTTGCAACAACGAAATCATATTGTCTTCTGGACCTCCCATGGCACCACCGAACATTAATATCTATTTTATGATTGCTTTTCATTTTTTTTCCCAAGTTATTCATTCACAATATTATACTTCATTGTTAATCCAACAATCATTCATACAAACGCTTGTCACAAGCAATCATGACATCTTTTCATCTAATTCATGAATTAGGCAGAGTGGTGTTGAATTATGCAGTTAAGGATTATGAAGTTACAAGCCCAAGATTGGTTGGAATTTGTGCCCGATTGATAGCAGTGAGCTCTTTGTTATTGCATGGGACCAGAATCATTTCAAAATCGAACATATCCTCTAAATACAATGTACTGAGTGTAAATTTGTGAATAATACTGGAGTGTTATATACAATGACTTCCACTCACTACTGGAGAAAATAGTAAGGAACTTTTGAAATCTCATCTCTTTGACATGGAACCGGCGCTTGCGCTTTCATGTGATAACGAAACCTATGGCGGAAATTGTAGACGCGGGCTCATCCGCTATAGGATACAGCATAACCTATAAAGCAAAATACAGTCGGCATTGGCCAATATGATCTTGACGAGTATCGTGAACGTTGTTGTGCATATGTGAATAATATAATACTCAGATGGGGTTCCGATTTCTCTCACACATGTATACTAACTCATGAATTAATATTCATAAATCTAAAGTGAGTAATTGATGGACATAGAACCAGTGAATTAATGAATAGATTTCCTGTAATATCATTGAATGTTTTTTTTCTGATTATGAGATGTAACTTTTCTCGATTGTCATAAATACGAATGCATGAATATCAACTTATCTAATATAAACTCAGATACACAACTCTAAGTATATCCATAGAACGATCATTATGGATAGTCATGACGATAGACATGCAATCAAAATGCAAGTGGCGGAACATCAACTGCCGATGTCATTCAAATCGTCCCGTTATGTACGAAGAACTCAGCGAAACTCAATTAAGCGTAAGAAACAAGATGACAAAGTGGCTGATGCTATCAAGAAGATGTTTGGCAAATATTACGAAATAGATAATAGAGATTGCAATTTGCCAGCGAAAGATACATTTTTCACGGAGGATTCTTGGATGGTTGAAGATTTACAAAAGTTAAAAGCTGATTTGAACGAAATGAAAAGTAAGCTGAATGACTGCAATTTGATGAAATGGAGGTATCATACGAGAAGAAGGAATCACGCTGGACATATCATATGGCAAGTTCGTGAAGAAATAAACCCCGAATTATTGACACAAGCGTGGTGCAAATTCTATGAAAATCTATCGTCATTTGAATTAATACCGGCCAAGAGTTTCCAAATGAAACAGCTGAAATCAATTCATTTATGTGAAGCACCTGGAGCATTCATAGCTGCTTTAAACCATTGGTTGAAGTTGAATGCATCATCAATCAATTGGGATTGGACCGCAACAACGTTAAATCCAAATTATGAAGGCAATTCTTTGTCAGTCATGTTGAATGATGATCGTTTCATCTCACATACAATGAACAACTGGTATTTCGGTGTCGACAATACAGGCGATTTGATGAAGTTACAAAACTTAGATGCAATCGTCAAGATGGAACAAGAAAATCGTGATAAAATATTACTTATCACAGCTGATGGTAGCATTGATTGTTTTAGTACACCAGGTGAACAAGAAACGTTTGTATCACATCTTCATTATTGTGAAATGATCGCAGCGTTGCATTTACTGAGCAAGGGCGGAAATTTTCTCATTAAATTATTCACTATCTTCGAATGTCAAACTGTCTGTTTGATGTATCTTTTGTCATGTTGCTTCAAGAAAATATCGATAAATAAACCGGCGACTAGTAAAGGGGGCAATTCCGAAGTATATATTGTCTGTTTGAATTTTAAAGGACTTGATTATGTTGCAACACATTTAGGTAAATTAAGAGAACATTACGAAAGTTTCACGGATAAAGCGATGTTCCGAAGGGATGACATTCCCAGTAGTTTCATTCAACAGATTATCCACTCCGGTTCACTCTACAAATCTTATCAATGTGAAGTTATATCGGATAATATAGAAACGTTCAGTTCAATGACAGATGAGAGTTACATGGATGTTAAGAAAATCCGCAAAGGCATCGCAGACTACTTCATCAAACATTGTAACCTTGCGAAATTGCCGTCAGAGAGTATGCGGATTCTTGGTAGTAATGTAATGGATCAAACTTGTCATAATATCTTGGATGACAAACGTTATTACAATTCGTACAATGACAGACAACTGAAGGATAATATGAGGCCCGAAACGCGTTTGTCGATTCTCATGGATGATCTGAAATTCATAAACGCAGTGAATCAAACGTCATGCTCCCAAGTGAGGGGAAATCAATATTATCATGACAATAATTGGAGAGTTCCCGATTCTAATTTCACTTTCCAAATGAAAAGTTTCAATCGTTCCATTCCCTTTTTCCATACGACATTATGTGATTGTATAACCGAATTAATGTCTTTCTGTAAGAGCCGAATTTTTTTATCCTCATTTGTACTTATATCTTGACGATCCACTCATGTTGGGATCTGAATCCAAGAGCACCAATCATTTTAAGGTCGAAACGGTTATTACAAAATTCTCTGTCTTATATCTTCGGTATGTCACGAGTAAATTAAGAGTGATGAAAAATATGGAAATAGATTGTCGCAGTGAAGTTTCATCTTTTCGATATTCTGCGCGAAGAACCACGGATTACGATGTACAGATACTGAGTTGTCCTTATGAAGTTCATACTATGAACCAGTTCCATACCTGCACGGATTCCAATTAGAAACTCTCCAATTATGAAATTGAATCAAACCAGTTGAATGTTCTTCAAAAGACTACTTTTTGAATTTATCTTTATAGTTCACCGAGGACAATCTTGAAACATTGAGGATTTCGACAGCGATTCCATATGAGAATATTCAGAGTTCAAAATTTTGTCAACCTAAAATATTGAAAGTCTATAGCTTGGCAAGTGAAATAATAAAAAAATCAGTAAATGATTGGCAGTATCCCAACTATGAAGCTGTTGAAAGATTTGTGAATATCGAAACAGAATGTAAATTTCTGTGTTTTCAATACACATTAAAATACGATGGGTTCAATGTGATAGAAAAAATACATGAAGCACTAGCGAATCTCGAACTTGATCAAACGCTTGTACTCATTGGATATTCATTGCTGACTCAGTTCAATGTCGGCATTTTTTACATACTCGCTCATACATTCAAGTCTGTTGAAATGCAAGTTGTCGACGAACTCGGGTGTGTTATAAAACTTCACAATTACATTAAGAGGGAGCGTATGATTGAATTCTTAAACGATATATTTGATGCATCGATCATTGCAAAAAACGATAACAAAATAATCATTTCAGTGATATCAGTAGTGCAATTGAACGGTAAGAATGACTACAAATTCCTATTCATTTCATGGTATCAATCGCATTTTCTCTAGAGACTCAGGTCTGTCTTTGGTTTTTAGATTCCAACTTGTATCCTAAACTATTGGAAGTGAATCACGCCATTATCAAACACTTTGTTCATCGAGTTATAATGGAGATAAATAGTTTATCGGAATAAGCAACATTATGTTTCATTTTGTTTTCTGATCCGATGTAAATATTTCTCAATGACTTACTTCTCGAATCATTAGCGATAAAATACAGATCTACTCTACAATCAACGGCGGTTCATGTTGGCAAACGATGGTCATATCAAATAGAACAAATCTGATGATAAAGCAGAACAGAATTGAATACGCGGAGGTAACAGGACTTGGTTCTTATATAGTCTTCGAAGAAGGGGAATGTGATTTCATGATATATTGAAGAAGCAAGAAAAGCAACCGCTAGGCTCAGCATTCGTAGTTGTACGAAATTATCAAACGATTCAGCCTCGAGCTCTTTTCACAAAACATTGAACTCCGACGATGATTATCAATGCAGTTTTATTCAGTGATACAAAATTAAGTTATGAATATATCGATGGTTAACCAGTGTATCTACTGAAAACGTGGGCGAAAATCGGGTTACATCCGAAATACCGATACAGTTAGTCTAACATTAATGACAGCAACTTCATGAGTAATTTTACTCCAGTTCTACATTTAGACTGGGATCGAAAAATATGTTCTATATGATTCGTTCACTGGATCCGAAGTCATATGCGATACTATTCGATGAAGACTGGAAGAATAAGTTTAGCGCAAAAATAGAAAACAAAAGAGATTGGAAATCGTTTTATAAGTTTGGTTTTAAGGTCGATATTGCTGTTTCCAAAAATTGCAGTCCATATAATTGAAAAATAAATCATTTGATAACTGAAACGAACTTATCGATTATTCACGAACCTATTGGAAAATGGTAGGAATATCGTTCCCCTATCAAGTTACCCCTAGATCGCTGATGATTATAGTCATGATCTGACTCAGAAATACCCCTTCATAGACATAACGGGGAATACTGACTTCTATTAGTCCCAGGTGTCGAAGTTTCAACAGAAAGTTATGTGATGAATAATATCCGGTTTCAGATTTGATTATTATTCAGGCAAATTGATAGTTTGAAAACCTTTGGGATTTTTATTCGGATAATTTTTTTCGGGAAAACGCAAATCAGATTCAACGATTCATTGATATATCGCATAATTTACTTTTTGACCTTGGATTGACAAATCAAAATGAACGATTCCTTTTCAACTAATAGTTGTACCTCATTTTTCTGGAAATGGTTCATTGTCCATTTACTTTCAGATAGAGTGAAGCTGGGAAAATGGCGAAATTCGCACCGAGCATTCGGTGGCTATCTGGAAAAGTAGCAACACCAAGAGTTTGTATTGTCGGGGCCGGTCCAGCCGGGTTTTATGCTGCGCATCAACTATTGAAAGTAAATACATAACTCAACTTTATTTCTTATCCTTCAATGTTATTTCCATTGACTTCTGCGTAATCATGGTTCACTGAATTCAACACATAGTTGGAAATCAGAACATTGCACTTCACATAAATAAAGATCGATGATTCATTACCTGTGTAGATGTGAAATTGAGAATTAAAGTCATCTTGTTTTCTTTCGTTTTCAGTCATCAAACACTTGCGAAATTGACATATTGGAACGTTTACCAGTGCCATATGGTTTGGTGCGTTATGGTGTGGCCCCGGATCATCCTGAAGTAAAAAATGTGATCAATACATTCCATAAAATCGCAACGAATGTTCGTGTTCGATTCTTAGGCAATGTGCATGTTGGGAAAAATGTGACAGTGAATCAACTGAAAGAACTTTACCATGCTGTTCTATTGGTCAGTATTGAATGAACTACGGAACAATGTTACACTTGGTGAATCCATTGCCTTATTGAGAATGATACTCGTCATTCATAGACTTATGGCGCAGAAGAAGATAGGACGCTGGGTATTCCAGGGGAATCATTGGAAAATGTTATATCTGGCAGACGTTTCGTTGGGTGGTACAATGGTTTGCCATCAGAGAAAGATTTGAGAGTGAATTTGAATGATCCAGACGCCGTTATTTTAGGGCAAGGAAATGTTGCAATTGACATCGCTCGGATTTTACTGTCACCAGTTGATGCTTTGCAGGTAAAATATGGAATTTTCTTGAATATTTTCTATATACTCAAAATTTTATCCGCCTCAATGGACAGTTCAATCACATTCGTGTGTTATCAATACTTACATTTGCAAGTTAGTATTCATGTACTAATATGTTATTGGTTTTTACTTTAGAAAACTGACATTACATCATACGCCTTAGAACAGCTATCAACAAGTAAGGTTCGGAATGTTTGGATGGTAGGGAGACGCGGTCCGTTACAGGCTGCTTTCACGATCGCTGAGTTACGAGAAATGACGAAACTTGAGGACTGCAAAACTATATGGCGACCTGATGACTTCAAAGATGTTCACCAGATCATACCAAATCTGAAACGTCCTAGAAAACGGCTGACTGAATTGATGGTTGAAAATATGCACAAATCGGGAATTAACAGGGAACAATCAGCAAAAAGTTTTTTACCAGTTTTTTTTAGAGGACCCAGAGAGATAATTGGGGAAAAATCAGTTGAAAAAGTTCGATTCACAATCAACAAATTGAAAGGAGATAATTTCGATACTCAAAGAGCATTTCCAACAGAGGCCATAGAAGACGTCTCATGTGGTGTAGTGTTTAGAAGTATCGGATGGAAATCAATTCGGATTGATGATACTGTACCGTTTGAAGAGCAAAGTGGCCGTGTATCAAATGTTGATGGTAAAGTCGACGATAGAATTTATGCTGCCGGTTGGGTTGCAACAGGGCCAATTGGTGTTATTTTGTCAACAATGACCAATGCCTATCAAGTTGGAGGTTTGATAGTGAAGGAAATTGCGAGTAATTCTAATCAGAAGAAATTAGGGACTGATGGGCTATTGAATATTCTCACGCAATCGAATATCCCTGTCGTAACGTATAGTGGTTGGGAGAAAATTGACTATGTCGAACGTGAACGTGGCAAAGAACTTGGGAAGCCCCGTGAAAAAATCGTAGATATATCAGAAATGTTGAACGTGGCTCTCAGCTGATCTGTGAATATCTGTGAAATCATTGTAAATTTATGAAATTTTATACACCAATCCAACCTGAGTTCAATAGAGAAAACATCTGATAAAATTGAAAACTACGCGTACATTGTTTGTCCCATCTTTTCAACAGTAGCCGATTTGTAGAACACAGAAGCACCAGACTTCTGTTACAATGAACACCTTTTTTTCAATGTTTGTTCATTTACCAACCCAAAATACCGATGAAGCCGAAGTCGACCTATAGCAACAGTGATGGCAGATCGTGAGCACGATTAACCCCCACCACACGGTCAAACCAATGGAGAATAACCCATGTAAATCATCGCATGGTGGGAGTAAATCCTACTCACGATTTGTCACCATTGTATAGAAACAAAGTTATCTGATATTTTGATCAGTGAAGCTGGATCGCTGCCTAAAAGTTCGCACACTGTTCGGCCAATAAAAACCAATGTAGTCATTAACAAATCCAAAGTGTGGGAGCACTTTTGAGCTGCGATCTGGTTTCACTAGTTTCAATAGATTCATATATATGCATATATGTATGTATGCATGTGGTGTCTTTGCATACCCGGCATCGTACTTGATAGGTTATGGTGTTTCGATAGCACGTGATCGTCATTTATTACGAGAAACAAACGAACATCTCACACATTCTTAAACCTAAATATCAAATTAATCAATCAACGAATACAGCAAATCATCAATATGGTTCTTCTTGACGAAATTTTCCCCAATTTCACAGCTGCAACAAGTGATGGGACAATCAAATTTCATGACTGGCTTGGCAACTCGTAAGTGCGCAGTTCATCTACTTAATAAATTTCATATCTGTAATCATTCGTTGTAATCGAATTATATCAAAATTCTGATTCATAGATGGGGCATTTTATTCTCACATCCCAATGATTTTACACCAATATGTACTACCGAATTAGCAAGAGTGGTTCAGCTCATGCCAGAATTCGAAAGACTTGGTGTTAAAGTTATCGGATTGTCCTGTAATACAGTCGAATCACATCTTCGATGGATCGAGGTTGTGGTAGTTTTTCTACTCGATAATGATCGATCAATGGTTTATTAATGTTAATGTATTTGATAGGATATCAAGAGTTATGCTGGTGTTTCTATGACTGGATTTCCATATCCAATTATTGAAGATGAATCGCGTACATTGGCTACATCATTAGGGATGCTCGACCCTTCTGAAATTGATGCAGACGGTATTCCATTACCAGCAAGAGCAGTATTTATGATTGATCCATCAAAAAAAATGAGGCTTTCAATTTTGTACCCAGCAACTACTGGACGGAATTTCGAGTAAGTAGTGATTATGAATTGAAAAGAGACGGTACGAGAATATCCATGAATTCCTCCGATAAGATATCACAACATTAGCTCTCACTAAATTTAATCCAGCTGGTGCTTCCAGTTACGAGTAATGGAGTCGAAAAGAGTTGATGACCTCATTCCAGCATTCTTTGTTTAAACATTTTCTAATGATACTATTCTTGATAACAACTAATCGGTTTCATACAATTCCAGTGAGATCATTAGGGTAATGGAGTCCCTTCAATTATTCGACAGTCATAAGGTTGGAACTCCGGCGGATTGGAAGGTGAGATATCCCATGAAATGATCAGTTGCGATTGGTCTATTGGTGTGTAATGACGTTTCCCCATATAAATATTTCACTCTGTCACATGCCCTTTCTGATTTTTTATAGAAAGGAGACGACGTGGTAGTCTATCCTGACGTACCAATGGATGAAGCGAAAGAAAAATACGGCGACAAATTACGTGTTGTCAACTTACCATCAGGCATTCCATATTTACGTTTCGTACCACAGCCAACGGACTCAACATCATCATAAAAAATAAAAGCCGAAGGCCATTCCATAATATGAAAATGAGAATTGGTATTATAAGTATTATTCGACCATTATTATTTTCGATTCAGTTTGAATAAATGGATATTCCAGATATTTCGACATAATTTTTTACATTCTCTTTAATCACGTTCAGTTATTAGAGGATTGCGAATTCGCAAAATTCCCACACGTCTCCACTGATACATTTTTACGTACTTGACATAAGTATTTGCAAACAACAGAAGAAGCCATTTATTATTTCACCTAGTATATAATTAAAAGTATACTGTTTTATATACACCTTCCCAAGTACACGATTTTTTACGCTTATGATACCTAGGCAGATTGTGTCTGTGTGTGTCTGAGTTGTGTGTATGTATTTTTGTTCTTTAATATGTACATCTTTTCGTTTCATTCGTTATCATTTCTTTGTTGTGAATTAATTTATCCTACAACTTTACTTATATATATTTCATATGATTATATTATTATGCAATAATAATATATGTTTATAGCAGTATATAAAACAGTCCCTGGTCAAAACCAATAAGATTAAAAAGATAGTAAATTTAACAAAGTTATATCTCAATAATAGTAATAATTATAATTATGATTATCATAATATTGTGAATAATATAATTATGATTACTATTTGTTTTATTTTTTATAATTAGGAGTTAATTAACACACACGAAGTATTATACGACAAAATACTATGCGTTGTTTCCGGCATTTTTCGTTGCATCGTCTACACGTTTTTCTATTGAAGAAGATGCAACAAATTATACAATATATTCATATGAATGTTCATAACCGTATCTGTCCATACATATCATGTCATATATACTATTAATTGATATTCGCAAGACATTTCTATCTCTCATTCATTAGTTCTCACATTGATACTTCTTTTTATTTCATTTTCATCTCGACTAATGTGTATGTATCATTTTTCACTATGTGATCACTTTTGTCTTTTCACTTTGCCACTGTTTAAGATGCGATCATATCATCTTTTGTCCACTTCATAAATAAGTCCAGACAAAAAATGACAATATGTCACTGACTTGCAGATTGGGGAATGACGCGAGAGAAACTGTGCATTGAAATCACTTATTTCGCGATCAATGCGGACACTATTCAATCGCCTGCTTGCTGATTCTCTTGATCGCCAGCATGTTGCTCACCCTCCATTCTTGCTTGTCTTTCAGCGGCTGCGCGTGCTTGTCGACCCGCACTCGATCGAAGGTTTTTTCGTTCTACAGGCGGTTCAACTGAAATTCTCTTACCACTTCTGGATTTCTTGCCGCTAGTTTTGGCACTTTTGTTATCTTCTTCGAATTCAAAACCACTCGATTTACTACTATCTGATTTAGCATTAGTTTGCTGTGACGATAAATCTTCTATTGGCAATATCGAGTCTGTTGATTCTTTATTACTATTATTTGAAACATTGAGCGGGACAGGGATGTTCGTCTCTTCTTGATGATGTGAAAGAGGCTGTGGTTGTGTTGTCGATGGGACTGGTGTCGGAGTTGATGCCGGTGTCGGCTGCGGTGTGGTTGTTGGTGTCGATGCTGACGTTGATGTTGATGCTGATATTGATGTCGGTGTTTGGGGTTTCGTAACAATAGGCAACTGCCGAATTATTGGTTCAATTTCAATGTTAGCTTCGATAGTTGATGATGACTTCGACGATAATTCGGTTTCAATCATACGACTTTTTTTGTTGACTGGTTCGAGAGTGACCTCCAATGAGGAAGGTATATGTTGTTCAGTAATTGAATTATCTGAAACTCTATTTCTTTTATGTGGCCTCTGTAACTCCTCTATATTTCTTGTTAAGAGTTCGGCGCTCGTTCTACTAAGTTGTTCCAATGCTTCCTTCATTTCTTGTTCTTTACTCTTCCGATCAAATCTAGCGGACAAATCCGCAACATCATTGAGTTCTATCGTTTCTTTTTTATCTGAATCGTTCCGATTCCTCTTCTCCTCACTATACATAGCCAAATCAGTATATTGTTGTAATGTCAGTGATGGATCCATAGGATACCGCAATGAAGATGATGTTGACATAGACGACGAATTGAGTTTTTTCTCGAGTTCTTTCCTTTTCAATGATTCAGACGATATCGAATCTCGCTGACGTGATGAACTACTTGAAGAGGATTTTCTTGATGGCGCTGTACTTGAAGACGGTGGATTTAATAGTCCACATTGTGCGAGGCTTTCATAGGCCGAGGAAACTCCACCAGGTTGCATAGAGAATGGGTTCAACGCGCCTAGGCCCAAAGGTGTATAGAGCAAACTCGGATTGGGGAAGAAAAATGGGAAAGGTGTCGTAGTTGGTAGGGATGATGAAGATGATGTTGATGGTGCTGACGATTTGCTCGTTGGCGGTTCCATCTTTCCACGCGATTTACTCGAGCTATTGCCACTGCTGTTATTCATGCTTGAAGAAGTGGTGTTTTTTGTGTTCGAGTTAACTACATTTGTTTCTGCGGAACTTGTTGCCGTTGCGCCCAGAGCGGCTTCCATGCCCGCTAGAGACGGTAGGCCAAGTCCAGCTAAATTTGCGAACAGTGAATTTGTTAGGCTCATATTACTTAGATTACCGAGATTGCCGAGACCACCAAGTGCACCCAAATTTGGTAGGCCACCGAACGGCATCAGAAGTGGATTATTTTTTGGATCGAAATTTCCCATAGAGAGACCTGATAGAAGCGAGTTATTAAGATTACTCAGCCCTGGGAAATTCAATTGGGATGCCATTGAGGAGGCACTCAAATTTGCTTGACTGGATGATTGTTGACTTGTTGGACTTGGCATCATTGGCGGTCGTCCAGGGCTTTTCCCTTTGTTATTGCCCCGTTCAGAGTTGGGAAGTCGTTTTTGCAAATCATGTGGAAGATTCCCACGTTCCTTCACAAGCTCTGCCCATTTCGGATCAACATCGAACATCGGATTCTCCATCAACCACTGACCAAGACGTTTCAATTGCGGTGCTTTGCTGCCAGTGACCTAAAAACGCAAACATCATTTTAAATTTCGATTTCTTTAGATTCGATTTGCATAGGAAATTTACTTATAACATCTTTCATCATTGTCAACAATTCTTTGTTGTACTCAAGCAATAAATGTCGTTCGGATTTTATATCACATCCGAATCTAATACAGTACTCATTATGAGTCCAGAAGACAAATGTTTGATTGAGCACGTAGTTCTGATTACCATTTCGACAGGATGAACAAATTCAATGGTATATCTTCTCGAATAAGGATGAATTAAACAAAAAAATACAATATATACCTTTTTGCCTGTTAACCGATTGATGACTGCAACATTTTCCTCCCCTGTGAGTTTCTTCCAGTCAAGCAACGAAGGGTCAACTCTTGGTCGGCGTCGTCGTGGTGCATTCAAATATTCTGCACTCAATTGCTCAGACATGGCCGTCTGTTCTGCGAGCCATTTATTCACCTTCGCTTCGTGAGAATACGATCCGATTTTCGATGAGTACTCAGCAGCTTTATTGATATCAGCAATCATAGCTTCATAGCTTTTTCGATGACTACTCGAGGACATATGCGAAGAATTGAAACTTTGTTGTTGATGTTGCTGCAATTGTTGTTGCAATTGTTGTTGCTGATGGTGATGTTGCTGCTGCAATTGTTGTTGTTGCTGCTGATGCTGCTGTTGCTGCTGATGTTGTTGCTGTTGTTGTTGTTGCTGCTGCTGTTGGCTATGATGGGCTTGAGCATATTGTTGTTTCTTCATATCACGACTTTGTTGCTCGGCTTGAGCCAAAAGCACAGAGAAACTGTCTTTGTGTGAGTGCAAAGATGGTGGTGGTAAATTCGATGATGTCCCTGAGCTCCGAGAAGACGGTATAGACGTCACAGTTATGGAAAATGGTTTCTGAGTTGATGATGGTGGAGTTGGTAATCCAATCGGCGCAGATGTTGGTGTCACTGTTACATTAGGTGTAATTGTATTCTTTTTACCATGTTCAGAAAATGGACTACCACTCCCTTGCTGTTCCTTAGCTGCACTTAATCCTAAAACAATCTCATCGAGTTTCCTTCGTTTTTTCTCTTTGCCAATTACAGGTTCATCAATCGAGCAATTCTTCCGCTTCATCAATTTATCGAGCATGCTATCGAGTTTGCCTTTATTATTGCTACTGCTTTGTTTACTTTTATTTGGCATGGAAAAATCTTGAACTTCATTCATCATGTCTTTATTAGAGTCCGTACTCGTTTTCGTATAAGTTGAGGATAAATCTATTGGCGTCAGCGTACTCGATGTTCCAGGTATTATTGTTGTTTTGCCTGGAACTGTATATTTCAGATCAAAGTGGACATTTTGTGTTCTTGTTTGTTGATGCGCTGGTGGCGGTTGAAGCGGAGTCAATCGACGGGAATCTTCTGATGGAGTTTCTTCATTAATCTCCCAATTATTCGCCATAATTGATGTTGGTTTATTCATAGTCGATGGTGGCGGTTGCGCAGCAGTGTGGCTACTGTTAAGCAGAGCATGGAGTTTGGCCCTTTCCGTTTCTACATCAATGGCAATATGACGTTTGCGTTTTTTCGCTGCAGCCATATTATTTGATGCAGCCAGTGCACGAGATATGCCATGATCAGTGGTGATTGTTATTACTTCAGAATTATCTTTTTCATTCGGAATAATTTCCACTTCTTCACCAGCAGTGAAATTGGTTGCAACAGGCCACTCTTTGTGCTCAATTGCATGAACAATGTGCATTAATCGAGCTTCGATCGCATGTTCTTTAGGCCATTTCACAGATGATGGATAATTGTATGTGAAAAGTTGTGCTACTGTGGATTCAGGATAATCAGTTGTTTTATCGCGTAGCACGAATGTGTCGATCTGTGTCAACCTTGAGAGCGGCTGAATGACTTCCAAATCGGGAAACATCGCTTTTAGTTCGGCGGCTTGAACACTACATTTGTCTTCGATCTTGGCAACTTTCGACAATTCTTTCTCGAGTAATGCTTTATCGATTGATTCCTTCTGTATTTCATTTTTCTCTATGCCCTCACCGGATTTACTTTTAGGGATTGTTGTAGATTTAGCTTCAGGCTTAATTGATGGAGCTTCATTTTCTGCATTCGAACTTGGTTCTGCATCAATTTTCGTTTCAGATTCAGTGGGCGTCTGAACTTTTTCATCGACCTTATCATCTTTCTTTGCATTTTCTTCTACAATCTCAGTACCTTCTACAATTTCCTTCGGTTTCTCATCGGCATCATCAGTCGTTCCATTTAATTTATCTACACTTTCATCATTTACAGGTGTAGTATTGTCATCTGTTTGCATTTTTTCATCGGTACTTTCATCATCAGTTTTCGATTTTTCATTTTCTTCCACCTTCTTATCAACATTCTCATCAGTCTCAATGTGAGGTTCCTCCTTCAGATCACATTTGGTTTCTCCTTCATTTTTTATTTCGGTTTCGATGTTATTCTCATTCTCTACAATTTGTAATTTCTGGACATTTTCCTCAACACACTCGTCCATTTTGGGTTTTGGTTCCTCACTCACAACCTGTTTATCATTCTTATCAGTTTCTGCACCAGTATCGCTCGATTCACATTTCTTGGGAGTGGATTCTATTCCTGAGTCGATTACCGGCTCACCAGTTTCATCGCTAGTAGTTTTTCTCGCATCGATCGAATTATTCGATTCAACTGACACAATAGGAGGGGTTGTGGAAACTGTATTGTCAGCAGATTTAATAGTCTCAGGTGGTTTTATTATAGGTGGTACAGTAGTGATAGTCAACGAACCTGTTGCGATTTTTTCTTCGACATTAGTTTCAGCTTTGACTATTGTTAATTCAGCTTGTCCTTTATCAATATTACCCTCTTCAGATTTTTTCTCATTGCATATCACATCTTTATCTTTTTTGATGCCAACTTTTTCAATTTTCAATGTACCTTCGCCTTTCTCGAGTTTAACGAGAATTTCGTCTTTATCGAATTTCAAAATATCTTCACAATTCTCCACTTTTATTGCATTGTCCGGTTTATTAAAAATTTTTGATGAGGGAACTCCACTGAATATATTTTTGCCTAGAATTTTATGGAACGAAAAATCTGGATCATTTAGTATAGTGATGTCAGTGCGACCTAACCCATGTTTTGCAGCACCAAGTAACAATTCTTTGTCATGTTTCCCTAAAATCCACCAATCCGGCGTGTCACCTGATGGTTTACAGAGTGATAATCGTTCTTCCAAGTGTGGATGTGACAAAATTTCTTCTCGAATTTTACTCAAAAGGTCAACACGATCAAGGATTTGCCGTGCTTTACTTGGACTTAAGTGTTCCACAGGAACATCTGCAATAGATAAGATTTGATAAAGAGACTTATATGCCATACTTGCTCCACATACAGATCATACAGAACATGAATACAGCAAAAAAGGATGATTCTTGTACTCATTTTAGTGATACTGTAATACACACCTTCTTCATCGGATATCTTCGAATTGCAGACCTTTTTACACATAGTTCGAAACGACATGTAATAGTCCGTGAGGTCAGAATCAGTTTTTTTATCGAATCTGGCGATGCTCTTGAATTTTGTCCAGTCATACTGTGCCTTCTTCCTGTCATAATTCACACCGTAAGTTGAAACAACTCGAAGAAATTCACTTTCTTCACGTCGTGTCCATTTAGCTTTCTGCTCCTCAATTCGAGTTCGTTCACGCTCCTTCACCATAGCTTCCATCTTCTCTCTTCTCTCCATTTTCTACAACGCAAGATAAACCATAGATCAAACAATACTTTGGTTCAACGAATAAATCATTCCAATCAGTTTTAACAGTGATTTCATCGGGGAATTACCCGAGTATAATAGAGTTTATGTCTTCTCTCGTGGATCGATAAAATCGGTATCCATAAGTATTAATGAACGGGAAAGCGCGAGACTATTCTAAACTTTCTATGCATCTATTAGATTTTCATGTGAATTCTTGGTGTTCAAAATATAGTGTACGGAGTATTTCAATTCATTACGCAAAGCTCGGGACACAATTTGTCTCTTCGAGAGTCACAGGAATCCGTTTTAGAGGTTCCGATCCTTGAAGTGAAGTTCATAGATCTACTAAAATGAATTTCTCAGAAAATAGATACGAAGTTTTCCGTATTTCAATAGTTTCGTATGCTATTATTAATCGATTTGACAATATACTATGCGAATATTTCTATCCATCAAGTAGCAAGAATTGCATGAATAAGAATATGTAGAGTTCACTGTTGATTGATTATCAACAGAGTCTGCTTGCATGCTTACCAATAAATACATTGCAAGCTGTTGTAAATCCCAGCCTTGCATATTCAATGGAGGATCAGTTGTTGTTCCAGCCGTATTCGTCATCTCGACATCTACAGTTGGTTTGGGAACAATTTTTTGTGGAAGTTTCACATCGTCTTTCACTTTTGTGGTGACAGTTCGTTGATATGATGAGATGACTCGTCGCAATCGGGTGTTTAGATCCACAACTGATGGCCATGTCTTTTCATCGTCTAGGACAGTTTCAGTTCCGTCATGACTGCTGCTGGTTTCCGGAATTGGTGTATCAGCTTTGCTCGATATAGCTGGCGAGTCTGTTGGTGTTTCGCTGCCTCCAAATTTATCCAAGTCCTTAGCTGTATCTTTCGTTGCACCCACAGTCTCTATTTCGTCTATATCTTGATCAATGCTGCTGTCCTCTCTAATAGCACATAAATAAACCCTCATGTATAACGAAGTGCATTACGTTGCATTCCATTGAATAATTAATTTCACTCAATTCAATATTGCTAGTAACGCATTTTGAAAATGACAAAGTAAATGAATAAATGAATAAAGAGAAAAAATATTTTTGAATGGAGAAATGAATGATTCTATCCCATATTGCTGAAAATATAGTTTAACATATTGGTTAGAATGATTTATGTGTAAAGCAGCAAATGAAAAAGTTGAAGAAACTGATGAGACATACGTATTTTTTCGTGTTTCTCTTGTGATTTTACGGTAAAACATTCGTATTTTGTGTTGCTCATAATTCACTTTGTGATACTTAGAATGTACTCTGTGTAATCTTTACCGTGCAATTGTATTCTCGTTCAATGCTTATGATATATCCATGACGAATTTTTATATGATATGCATTTTAGGCATAACATAAATTCGAAGCAAATTTATTCAAAGCATACAAATGTGTGTTAAATTCAAGAGGAGCAATAGCATCCGAGGAAAATGGTAGTTATTAAATGTAAAAGAACAAAATGAAAACGAAATGAGGGAAAAAAAACAAACAAAACATTATGGTGAATACTTACTTGGGTAATTCTGTTTGGATGGTCTGAATCTGAATCTGAGTCTGGGAAAGGAGAGGGCAGCTTGAAATGAAAGAAAGCGTGGGATCGGTCCTCATCTGGTCGTAATTCTCATATCCATGTTTGTAGCAGCCGACTATTAACGACTTGTCTGCCATCGCGTCCCACCATTTCGTTGGTCGTTCCGGTAACTGGGGAGGTTCTATCCGCAACGCACTGTAGGGCGGTTTCATTTACAATTTTTTTTCCAATTTTATATTTATACGCCAATTTTTGGTCTCTTACACGAGTGTATATTCTCTTCTGAATGTTCAACTATCCCTTCATCACTATTTTGACGATTTCGATTCCATTATGAATACATAAAATGACAACGATCCAATTTGTTATTTGGAGCAAAAAATTTATCGTCGTGATCCAACAATGAAGAGACAATAGTTTTTATAGTTATGCAATTCGTGATGTAATAAACAATCTCGGACGATACATATCAAAATTCATCAAAATCCGACAAAAATCTCATCTGTCAACTTCTTGAACGACAGTTTCATATTCGGCATGAACGAAAGTGGAACTGACTCAAAGACGATTTCAAACATATCCGATGATTCTTTTTCATTTCTGCCAATCATTCGAGAACGAACATTGAGTACTGGAATTTTGAATCAGCACTTAGGCTCAATGGTCACAAAGGCTGAACATGGATTTTATATTTTCTGTTTCGTCACAGATTCGCTACACTAACACGTTCCCCAACAGTGATATATCAGACGCAGAACATTGATCCTCCTTGGGAATTGCACATTACAAATCATACTGACTGAATATCTACAATTCTCACTGATCATACATAAACTTCACTATATCAGAAATGATTAGCCGAATGAGTTTTGAATTAGCAATAAATATTAAAAGTGGAACGAACACTGCGCATCAATATGATTTATCGTCTTATGCTACAGAGAGTTAATTTACAGAGTGTCGTCAAATTTATTGAAGAGACAATTCTATGTAGATCGTAATGGAGATCAATATCGCCAAACTAGTCATTATAAGATTTTATCGTGCTAAGTCATATCCTTCCATGTTCATATATATATATATATATATGTAATCTCTCTTTCAATTCGTCTATCACAATCCACTCATCTATCAATATATAATATTTACAAAGAGAATATACCATTCATAGCCCTCTTTTATACAGTGCACTGCTTTCGAAAATGTACCTTACCATTTGGAAAAGTTGACACTGGTTGGCTCGTCTCGGAAGAGGCGGTGAGTGTTTTTGAATTATCATTTTGCATAATGGTTTATTGAGTACACATGATAGGGGAGTAAGTGTGTAGTGGGGTGATTTATTAGTAGCAATAGTACCGGATCGGTTTGAAAACTATCGATTTATGAAAATATTTTTGAAGCGTAAAATATCGTAGCGGTACAAAAAATAGATTATCGTAAAAATAATGATCGAAGTGCCAAGGTGAAACAAATACATTGCACATGCAACTATGAAGCACTGAACAGAAGCACAAATTATTCAATGGTAATAAACTCGTACCGATTTCGTTAAGCATGTTTTTCTGCAGTGTATGAAATTATATATATTATTGTTACGAACCTGACATGAACGCCATCGGATATATGTTGTACCAAATCACCAATTATCTCGTGTTTTATATAGTACAGCATCCGGACTCGTAGTAGAACTCTAAAACACAAAGTTGGAATGAGAAATTGAATGAAATACCCAATTGCGAATACAGCTTCCAACATTCATTTGAATAATTCAAATGGACCTTCCAGAAATCAAAATTTGAATCAGGTGGTATACAATTCCTGCATCAACAACAGCGGTTCGTACGACACAGCTCGTGATTGAAGCTTATATGGGACTCACCAAACGCGGAATCTGAGGTTAAGAGATATTTTGTCATGATCGCTTACCCAGGAAGAATAAACCAATAATAGCACGATGAAAAGTAATGTTTGAAAAAAATTGGAGGCTCGAAACTTCGCTTCAATACAAGAAATCTTTCACCACCTGTATCATCTCATGAATCTGGATGGGAACAATCAGGTAATCTAAGCCATATTGATACTTACTTCGTAGCGTGACGACTGAGATGTTTCTTATAAGTACTTTCCAGAAAAATATCGCCATCATATTTCTCGGCATGGCTCCAGTGATTAGGATCGGCTGGCCCACCATTGATTACCGCCGATCCACGAGTTTCACGACATTCCCTTACCCGGCTTTTCTTCTTTTGTCTGCTATTCCGACTCGCCGCATTATTTGGTATTGTTTTAACTTTCTCACCGTTCTCCAGCGGGGTTATCAAATCCCATATAAAACTTCGAATTTTTTCATCTCCTCGATAATAACGAAGACAATAGAGCAAAATGACTCGAGCACAATCTTCAATATCAATCTCTCGCCAACCACGACGAAATTGACTATGATGAAGTATTTCTTCCCATCGATCCCAGCCGAATGTCAACAGCCCGCGTTCAACTTTGAAGCACTCACTTCGTGCCCAACTGCCATAAACGACTTCACCTTCTCTTGGTACGTATTCGTCACAGTATTTACGGTTCTTTTTCCCGAATTTGTCACGTCTTTTCTTTCCTGGAAAAGTAGGAGACAAATTAATCTATATCTCAAATACAAAAATCATTGAAAAAATCTGTATTCAACAAAAATCAGTCGACTAATGCTCCCTCTGCTGTTTAGATATGCAAAGAGATGAGGGGAGTTGCGGAAAGATACATTTCATGCATGGATTAAAACTAGATCATTTCGACAAGAAATGAGACGTTTTTCGGAATTTGTTCGGTGTTTCAAGAGTTTTTTCCTTTTATCATCCCTCTATGCTAGCTTAAGAAAAACCCATCCGGGAAAATCATTGGGGAGATTGATTATTATATAAAACTGGATGAAAAATTAGGAGAAGTGTGAATCTACATGGAAGATCGTGGGCATATCACATAAAATATGTTCAACTATTCTACCAGTTAACGTACCTCTTCCTGTTAAGCCAGTGTTTTCATCGTCGCTGTCGTCTGAACTATCTAATTCTGACATATCAACGACAGATTCGTCATGACCATAACGTTTTATTTGTGTTCTTCTTCTTGGCTCTGAAATCACCAAATCTTCTTCTTCTTTCTTTTCAGTGGTATCGATTTCCGCTTTTTTCGCCCACTTTTTCCAGAAATCAGGGTCATCGATATTGATATCAGATCTGTTTGATGAACAGGCAAAGCTGGCTTTTGAAAATGTCGATCCCTTTTCTGCTTCGATTGTGATAATTTGAGTTCGCCGTTCCAATATTTGATCAATATCTTCTTCACAGAATTTATCACCTGCATTATCGTCATCCATAATTGCACCATATGCACCTTTCTTCAATAAATCTTCAATCTCTTTTTTCGTTAACTGTTTATTGTTTGGATCTTTGCCACCTTGCATTCCTGTATTCATCGATTGTAAGATAGCTTTATCAAGACCCAACTTCATTGATGCTTTATCGAACATTTCACGTTCATATGTGTTGCGACATAATAAACGATAGACTTTCACCATTTTTTGTTGACCTATTCTGTGACATCGTGCTTGCGCTTGTAAATCATTTTGGGGATTCCAATCGCTGTCATAGATGATGACAGTGTCAGCAGCTGTAAGATTTATCCCGAGACCACCAGCTTTTGTGCAAAGTAAAAAAACAAATCTATCAGAGTCAGGTTTACTGTAACGATCAATGGCAGCCTGTCGTAAATTCCCACGTATTCTACCGTCAATTCTTTCATATGGATACTTTTTATACAGAAGATAATCTTCAAGTAAATCCAAACACTTGACCATTTGACTGAATACCAATACACGATGACCATTAGCTTTTAATTTTGGCAACAATTTATCAATCAGTACCATTTTACCAGAACTATTTACTAATGCATGGTAATATGTTTCCGAGTCTTCTTTATCTTTATAATCCAGTTGGATTTGATCTTCAGCACCATTGAGTAAAAATGGATGAATACAACATTTACGCAACTCCATCATAGTATTCATGAGGTTGGGAATATTGGCTGAGGTAGTTCCTTTAGCAAGAAATGAGAAATTTCTTTCCAAAATACCACGATAATATTTTTTCTGAATATTCGTTAATTCAACTTCCACTACAGTTTCTTCTTTGGGTGCTAACGATTTCTCGACATCCTCTTTTAACCTTCTCAACATCATCGGTTTCAACAAAAGTTGCAATTTATTTACTTCACTCTCACTACTCAAATTTCCAAATTCTTTCAGGAATGCTTCACTACTCGCGAATTGGGTGGGTTCAAGGAAATTGAGCAATGAGAACAATTCATTGACATTGTTTTGAAGTGGTGTACCGGACAGAAGAACACGATGTTCAAGATTCAACTGACGTAAACCTTCCAGTAATTTACAGTTTCGATTTTTCAATCTGTGTGCCTCATCAATGACGCATAATCGCCAATTATAACCTTTCAACTCGTTGAAGTCGGTGATTATGAATTCAAATGTTGTTATGAGCACGTTGAATTTGATGAGATCCTTTATTTGATTCCCTTTATCATTTTTATAATAAACTTCATACTCTTGCAACATTGTGCGACTTGCTGCTGATCCATGATACACAACGACATTCATATCGGTCCAACCTTCGAACTCACGTTGCCAATTTGGTATGGTTGAGAGTGGTGCAATTATTAAGAATGGACCACGTATTCCGTATTTATAAACGGCATCAACGAATGTTAATGATTGAATTGTTTTTCCAAGACCCATCTCATCAGCGAGGATGCAATTATGAGAATTATACCATGAAAACAATAACCAATTCAATCCTTCTAGTTGATACGGTCTCAGAGTGTTCCCACCTTTATAAACTGGCGATTCATCAAGTTTCTGCCACGCCGATGCCTGTGGTTTTTTCTTCGGTTTCCATTGATCTTTTGTTGGCAATTTATTGAATTTATGAAAGAGCGCTATTTTTTCGGGATCAACGTCTTCTTCTAATTCCCAAGTTGAATCTTCATATTGAAGTGAACGCCACTTCACTAAATAATGTCTAACTGTATCGCCAGTTGTTGGGTCTGTGTGCGTTGCTTCATCTAATACTCGATCAACCTCTACAAAATCTGGATTGAATGGATCATCTTCTGTATTTTCAAATATATTAGTATTTTGTTGGAGTTTTTGTTTGAACCTCTTCAACTTTGCTTGTATTCGTTTATCGCCTTTGTACAGTTCTTCCTCCGTTCGCCATTCGCAATGAAGATATGAAAAATTACGATATTTCACCAGATATTCCTCTACTTCAACTACGATTGGTTTGATATCAGTCGTTGAGTTTTCGGTATTCTCCCGTTTCGACGATTCACCATTTTCATTTGTAACTATTTCGTCAGTTTTCTTTATCTCTTTACTTGCGGCGATGTTCTCAACGTTTTCCCGTCCTCTACCGTCCTCTGTTTCGTCATCGCCCAACTTCTTTCTATCTTTTTCGTTGTCCGTTTTTTCATGTTCCAATATTCCTTCTGTTTCTTTCTCTTCATCTTCAATATTTTTCTCGTCATTGTCTTCGCCATCCTTGCTACAGTCTTTTGTAGGCACGTCATCTTTTTCTTCATTCTCATCATTTTTTTCATCTTTTTCATCTTTTTCATCTTTTTCATCTTTCTCATCTTTCTCATCTTCATCATTTCCTTCGTTCACTTCATGTTCAACTTCTGTTTCGGGCTCGTGCTCAATATCATCATCCGGAGTTTTATTCGGTGTCAGTTTATCCGTATCCCCTGCATCACATTCTGTTTCGACCTTCTCATTCGATTCGTCATTTATACTTAGCTTCCCTTTAGTTGCCTCGTTACTTTGTTTCTTGCCTTTTGTATCATCACCTTGTTCGCTCTCATCATGATCTTCGGAACTCTTGTCAGAATTCCCAATATTAGACTCCTCTGGACACTTACTTTCAACTTCACTTTTTTTATTCGCATCATTTTCTGTTGCAGAATTTTCAACCATCACTGGTGCAGGCGCTGGTTTGATTTCTCTCTTAGCCATTCGCATACACAGTATGTGTTGCACAACCATCGAGTCCTCATCAGTCGTATTTATATAAACAAAGTTTGGTTTGTTGAGACCGATATCTGTGGTCTCGTTCTCTTTCTTTGTTGCCGTAGGTTTTGAGGATGATCCATCAGTTTTTTTGGCAACGTGTGTATCACCAATCGGCACATCATCGTCTGAAAATCGCAGCATAACATCATCAACATATTTTTTCCTGTGGGTATTTCGCGCAGAACGTCGTTTATTCGCATCATCACCAGCTTCTGGTGATGGTGGGGGTGTCGCTGCTAATTCTTCACCATCCGAATCCGGTGCAATGCGACTTTTTCGTTTTTTCGAACTCCTTGGAGATCGACCTGCACTGGATTTAGCACCAACTGAACGTTTACGCGATGATTTTTTCTTCGCGGGCGGTGCAGCATCTGTAGCTGCTACATCTCTTACTTCTGTGTTTTTCTCATCGTCTTGTATTTCATCCGTCTCAGCTTTTTCTTCATCCTCCCTCTTTAAATCAGCAATTATCGGATCAGTCGTGGAAGAGTCAACATGCTCTTGATCGTCCTGAATCGGAGCATCACTGGATTTAACTTCAGCATCTTGTACAACCCCGGATTCGCACACATCTTCAATCTCCTGTCCGGTCTCTTCGTCAGCTGAATCCGATTGTATGATTCTTTTCCGACCACGTTTCGATGCCTCTTTACCTTCTTTACTCTTTTTCTTTCTTCCTTTTGGCGATTTCAGTTCTTTAGGCTGTTTTGGCTCTCTTTTAATCTTTGCTTCCTTTGGTTCTTTAGGCTCTTTAGGTTTCCGTGGTTTTCTTGGTGGTCGTGATTTTCTACTCTTTCCCCATTCTTCTTCCATATCACCAGATGTCGGTTTATTATCCTCTGAATCAGCGACACTATCAACGATATTACTGCTGTCTACTGGAGTGACTAGACTTTCTGAAGTAGGTTGTTCTGGTTGAGATGCAGATTGGCTCGTAACTGGTACAGTTGCTTCTTTATCTGCCTTTTTCCTCCCTTTTTTTCCTCTAGGTGTACCTTTACTACGGCCACGGCCGGTTGTGCTAGATACTTGGGGACTGTCAACTACTGCCGCGCTGAACATTGGTGTCAGTAAGATACATTGAGGACCACCATTACATTGATCATTGGTTTCATGCTCCTGCAATGCACGTAATTTCTCCTGCAAGGCCACAATCTTCTCTTGATGTTCGGGTGCTGGTGGCATACAGAAAAGCTCTTGTAACTGTTGCTGCAGTGCTGCACGCTCTTGATGATGTGTAACTGGTGTACAAGTATTGTTAAATCCTGGTGCTACTGAGTTTGAAGTTGGCGCTGGTGATATGCCATACATGTTTGGCATCGTACTCGGTGCAACAGACATCACTTCACTACTAGTGTGATAGGGGGGTTGCCCTGATCCCACCACCATATCATTCGCATAAATGGTATTTGGTTTTTGTATATTCGTAAATTCACCAAATCCGGATTGGACTGAATGTGGTGGCTGATTGTTAGGTAACGGTAGAACATTGTTTTGATGAGATGCCATACTAATATTCGTGGTTTGTACCACTGCTGGCAACTGTGATTGACTACCTGTGTGTGTCGGTGGGTTCGTTGTTGATTGCATCGGCGCTTGTTGAGGTTGCTGAGCCGGTTGAGGTGATTGCGTTACCATCTGTTGCGATAGTATTGCTGGATTACTAGTTGGTATTGTATTAACTTGTTGATTCACATGTGGCGGTTGTGGCTGTGTCTGCGATTGCAGAATCATGGTTGAACTCTGGGATTGTTCGACAACCTGCTGAGAAGTTTGTGACATCAAATTCGATTGGGCTTGAGATGTAATTTGTCCATGTGGATTTGATATCGGTTGGGGTTGTGTTGGTGAATGTGATATTGGTGATGATTGATGAGGTAGTGCCGGGGGTTGCGTACCACTAGTTGTGAGTTGCTGTTGAGCAGCATGTAGAGTTTGCGACGTTGGCTGAGACTGTGTCTGACTCATAGATGACAACTGTTCTGTTATTTGCGTCGTACCTTGATCAATCGAACATGATTGTTGTGGGTGCGATGTTTGTGATTCCACACCTTGGATTTGTTGTTGATTGAGCGATGCTTGTTGAAGCGTTTGCGACTGCTGTTGATTGATTTGGGGTTGTTGGATTTGATTCAGTACCAACTGATGAGATTGTTGGCTTATTGGTACTGCACTTTGTGGTTGTTGCTGTTGTGGTGCTGCTACTGGTGGTGGCGGGGGTGGAGGTGGGGGTGATTGTAACTGTTGTTGTTGTTGTTGTTGTTGTTGTTGTTGTGTGATTGTCGATTGTGGTGCTAGTTGAGGTCCCGCAAGATGTGACTGCTGCGACGAATGCAGCTGCGTCATAATTGAGTTAGGCGATAATGATAATGAAGATCCAACGGTGGTAGACAGGTGTTGGAAATTATTGATATCAGGAGATTGCTCGTTCATTTTCATTTCTTCGGTCTCTGCACTAGACATCACAGATGATACTTGAATATTTCCCGGCTCCATTGGTATCATTGATGACGATGTGTTACATTCGAGGTTGCCACTTGTACTTGACACTGGTAGCGATTGAATTGGCTCAATTTGTTGCTGCTTCATCGCCGATGTTTGTTCCATCTGCTGCATTGCGGGATTCAATATGGAACTTTCCGCTTGTTGTTGATTGAGAGCGTCTAAATTCGATTTTTGAACAGATACATCAACTGTTTCAGCTTCATGAGATGAAGACATTGCAATACTATTTGAAATGTCATCGGCGGCGTCTCTCATAGTCGTTTCGACAATACCATGTCCACTGTCATTATTTCCAATGGGAAACATTGGTACATGCTCAGTCGTAGACGGTAGTTGTGAATCCATCATATTTCGTGCGTCATTTACACCCATACCAGGCCTAATTTGTGGTTGTGGAAGGGGTGAATGTTGTGATGGAATTTGCTGGGGAGGAATCTGTTGTTGTTGTTGTTGTTGTTGTTGTTGTTGTTGCTGCTGCTGCTGTTGTTGATGTGGTGTTTGCGGCTGTTGTGATGGAGGCGATACTGTTTGTTGCTGATGTTGTGACTGCTGTGGTGGTGGTGGCGGTGGCGGTTGTTGCTGTTGTTGCTGGGAATGCGCCCACTGTGACGGCATTGGCATTCTCGGACCTGTAACCGGTGGCAATGAATTCGGCACGCTGGATTGCGACATAATATTCGAAGGATGTGACATTGCTGTTCTAGGTTGGAATTGATTATAATCCTGCGGTGGAACATTCGGATTAGAAACGGCAACACCAGGAATAACCATTTGTTCTAATGCTTGTAAAGTTGTCTGTTGAGATGAAACAGACGAATTTATCGGTATTGATGTCGATGGACATGGTGAGACGGATACAGCACTTGGGGGCGCTGATTGTTGTTGATGTGGATGCTGTACATGCGGATGTGGTGATAAGGTCGTCGGTTTCGCAGGCGACATTATTGGCCTTGGTGACATTTGTTGTTGTACCGCTGGTGGTCGTGGTGACATCTGCGGCCTTGGAGACATTTGTGGCGATAATTGTGGGAACGCAGCCCGATACTGAGGACTAGTTGCTAGTTTAGTCGGTCCAAACTGCGCCGTTGTGCCTGGATGCGCTTGACCCGGGTGCTGCGATGCTGTCAACTGTGATGTCTGATGTTGCGAAGCCGGATGTTGCGCACCTGGATGCTGTGGTTGATTAAAAATGGGATTAGCATGGTGTGGATATTGTGAATCTAGCGACTGTTGTTGACTGACAGAATGCTGTTGGGGATGTTGTGGATATTGTGGATGTGACGGATGTGCTTGATGTGTCGTGTGGGACGGATGATGATGCGGCATGCGCTGTGGTTGCTGCTGTTGTTGTTGCTGCTGCTGCTGTTGCTGTTGTTGAGCCTGCTGCTGTTGGGCTTGCTGTTGCTGATGCATCGCCGTGGCAAAACCAGAATAAGCACCAGACGTTTGATACATTGCAGCAGGACTTCCCTGTTGATAGTGCTGTTGTTGTCCAACCATATGTTGATAGACACCACCAGTGGGGCCAGCCTGCATTGCTTGATGAGGCACACCCATATTGCTTAACATACCCTGCTGTGGCCCGAAATGCTGTTGTTGTTGCTGTTGCTGCTGCTGTTGAAGTTTCTGACTAATGCCTGACTGATCCTGCTGATGAGAATACTGAGGCATGTGCTGTCGATAGGCAGTTGGTTGGGGAGCTATCTGATTATAATGCCGTTGCATTTGTGAGTATGTTGAACCGCTACCGGGCCACCCTTGCATATTCGGATCCATACTCATATTCGCTCGCGCCATCGAATGCTGCTGCTCCATCGAGTACATAGTGTCTGAGTAACTAGGATATTGACCTGGTGCACCCGGATGAGGGCCCCTGTGTTGTGGCGCCATGTTTCTAGCTTGATTTTGAAATGCCCCTGGCACCATTGCTCGCTGAGGAGCATTCCCATCAAACGTCCCCAAGTTTTGGTTGAACATGGTACGTTGTGTGGGATTTTGTAATTGATTTGCGTTACCAAATTCAGCACCTCCGAACGACGTTAATTTTTGCAGAGGAGATTCTTGTGAAATACTATATGGTGGATTAATATAACTCCCTCCTCCGTTAGGACCGGGATTCGTGCCATCTCTGGATGCTACCCCAGGATTGTTTGCACCGGCCGGGTCAAAATGATCGTTCCCCCCGAGATCAGGAAGAGCATCGAGCATCGAGCCACTGACATCTTCTCCAAATAGATCGTATGAGTCCATGTCTTTACGCTTCACAACTCTTTGCCTCCATCCCAGGTGCAAGAGAGTATTGTACAGTTCTTTTTATAAACAGCAGTGTACCCATCATTAAAACGTCTTTTCAATACCTGTAACAGTCGAATTTATGTCTCAATTATCAATCACGCATATGAAATACCAACTTATTTTTCGTTGATATTACAACCATAGCTATTATTTTAGAATATTCTCCAGATATTTGTCTTCCATAAGTTAATATCGGAACCATTCTGTACTCATACCTGTGAACAATTTAGGCAGCTGAAAATACACGCCGAAGGGGAAAAGCTATACGCTTATGGTTGTAGAATATCATAATCGCTATAACCTTTCCCCTCAGGAATATATCACTCCACGGTTGTACCTATGTCTTCGATGAACCGAACACTGCTTTCTTTTCAGATCACGACTCAACTTTTCTATGTTCTTGTTCTCCTTTCTATAAAAATTTTCCAGAGAGGCATGGCATGAATTTATCCATAAATATTTCAGATCACTATGACGCAAGATCATTTTTAAACTTCAATACTCCAAGTTCTTGAAAGAAAAAAACAATAAAAATATCATGTCCTATCTATTCTTCCCAACTCTCATGACACTGACGATTTATGTTCAATCATGTGAAAATGATAGCGGAATTGGAATAGCAGGTACACGGCAGTGAACACTTCCACATCTAGATTTGATAATTGCACCCAAAAGTCATGAATAAATCAACCGCTGAAATTGTAAGAAAGTCTTGATAATTACATAACATAAGTGCATGTACTAAATAACTAGTTCAGAATGCTGCCCGAAGATACAATTTTTGAAAACTAACCAAATGGATAGAGGGAAAACACAGGAGTGATTTGAGCGAAATACTCGTAAGCAAAGTTGAGCAGACAATGTCGAAAAGCAGAACGAACCTGGATCGAAATGTGAGTCAGAAAATGTCGAGGAGTGAATTCGTCGAATAGTTGTCACAAAAAACTGACGTATTATCAGTAAATATACACATACACATTCACATCCATGTTCTTCCTTGTCAAATGATATCAAAAAAATATCTACCGCGATGATATCGACATGTACGCTAATAGTTGAGTGAAAACGACAAGCGTAATTAAAACTAACAAATGTTCTGTTTAATTATAGCACCATTTAATTATTGCTCATGTTCAGAATTTCCCTTAAATGTCTTTGAAATTATCCTGCATGAGGAGGCAAAATTTTATTATGTCTCGGTAATCACGCGCTTTATCGTCACATCTCCAAATTTTGCATATCACATGTATGTATTGTATATTTCATATAAAACCGTGAATACTGAGACAACGTTAGGGGGTCAATCACGGCGGCGTAACAGCACCTCCTCGTGGCTCTGTTTCGCGACACGACCCATGAAAATGACAACGGGCACATATTGGAAATGGTGTCGCACACGCCATTATGGCAACAAATATTTCACTCCAGGTACATCAGCACAATTTCAAATAATGAAACAATAATTTATGTGGCAATGACCGAACGCCGCCACTCTCCTTCTCTTTTTCCCAGTATATCTCTGTCTTTCTCTCTCCACTCTCTCTCTGTACCGCTGCTGCTGCTGCTGCTGCTGCTGCCACGACGCTCAATATTCCCCGGTGTATCCATTGCGGCGTCACTTTTCACATTGTGCCCCGCTATTTTCTCCAGCAATCATACACACGTTCATCAAACGATTATGAATACAAAGTGCACTAAGTTTTCCCAGTATAATCGAATGATTCATCAACACAATTTGATATACGAATTATCGGAATGCAAATTTTACATAATTCCGCCAGCCTAATTATACAGAGAATGAAAAAGTCTTTTCAATGAGACACACGCGAACACTGTATTTTCGTGAAATCACTGAACGCAATAGCACCCTCCTTCAACTATTTCACTTTTAATATTGGTGGCTCTAAACACACTCGGCAACACAGAGCGTTCACACACATTTTCCTCAGTGGCCGGCTGTATAATGTGTATGTGAGCGTGTCGTAGGGCCGAATACTGTATATTTCTCTTTCGCACTTACAGCGTCAGTTATGAATCCGTTCTTATCCTCTCTTTCCTTTCTCCTTCTCTCTATAGTTTTCATATACAATTCTTTCTCTCTTTGCATGAAGTAGCACGATCTTTCCTCCTACCTCTGTACTACCCGTGAGACTTGCACACCATCAACGGCGCGTATAGAATACCACCATGATTTCGTGTGCTTGCTGCTACTTCACTCTACACACCCATCTTTCTGTACGTAATATGTACATAAACATGTATATACACATTTTTCTCAATGTACGAGACATACGGGAGTGTAGGGGTAAGAAACACCGTCACATATTTTGCCAAAAAGTAAACGTATATATGTGCGCAGGAGTGTGCAACATTGGAAACACCGCGCACTCCCCATTACTCAGTCTCATATCCCTCTTTTCTTGCTCCAATATATCGAAAATCGTCCGTGAAACAAGGATAGAGGGTCACAAGGACAGAGGGAGAAAGAAGGATTCAAATATATACTCGGGTGTTGATGTGGTGGGTAGAGGTTATGTTGGTAATGGTGGGAGAGGTTGGGAGTGGGGACGAAAGGTCTAAACGAAAGCAACAGAGATGTGTATGCGTAGGTGTGTATATAAGTGTGTATATGTGTGTGTAAAAAAGTGGAAGACGAAACGATTAACGAGTCGAGTACACACTGAGCGACGCCATGACAATTGGTATAAGAAACACAAGACAGTGAACTGCGTGCGCGCGCCACAGAATCGAATAAAATTGATGCAGAGTAAAAGAGCGAGGAAGAAAGAACGACAAATGGTGGAAGAGTGAAACTATCTGTATGAATACCCTTGGCATACACACGCAACCGCTTTGGCGTGATCACAACATTCATTCTCGAAATTCTGATGAAATATGTAATTGTATCATCAGATGAATCTTTGACAATGAATTTCCATAGTTTAAGAAATTTCTTGAGTACCATGTGTAGTAGATATTAAGAATTTGATGAATTATTTCGGACGAGATGAACTTCATCTGGAAAAAAGGGGCATTTCGGGGTGTTCATTCATATATTCTTCTTAATAATTCGTATGTCATAGGTCCATGTTGAAACTTGTATGATGTGTTCGAAAATTGAGTATTAAAAAGTGGAAAGGGTCCACCGGTCAGCTAAGTGAAAGGTGATCCAAATTTGTCTGCACCTCGAAACTTTTCTCGAAAAAAATGAGGTCGCCATCTACAAATTAAATACTATTCATGAATTCATCAGTACATGATCTATTGAGAATAGTCAACCGAATGTGTAGCTGAATTTATTTTGATGCGATTCGGGCTCTATTGCACCTAGGAAATACGGTCCTGCATGATACAACATTCACAAGAGAGACGTTTTGTTCGCAAATTCACTTGGAAATGTCCTTTTCTTCTTCATAATCTTATTATTCACAGACTATTCTTAATTCGTTATTGCCCCCATGGTCTATCACAGCATCTAACTGCTTTCATCATATCGAAGATATCGAACAGAATTTTCAGATTTCGAGGAAAAATTACAATCAGGCAACTGTGGAATATCACGAAATCAATTCTGCCAATTCATTAGAGATTGGTATTGCTGTTCGAATTTATTGTAACATTGCAGGATCCCTACAACAACGTTGGTTATCCTAAAAACTGATTTCGATTTCGTCTTGTTACATTTTCAATGTGGTCACTGACGACAAAATTTCCCATTGTTTGTAGAGAAATTATGACAAGTTTCCGATCCGAAGACGAAATGTAATTCCAATACAGAATATCTGCATGTAGAGAAGCGATTCCAGGATATCAATCACCTGATTTTGATGGCTCGTAGTATAAATGCGTGATGTGAACGGCTCATATATCGCTTGACGCTAGCACGATATCGTATGATGGGGAAAAAATGTTTCTTATCTGCTTTTTAGCAATAGAGATGATTCGATTCCGGGGAATCCGAAAACATTACGAAAAGATTCACAACACCAACTACGACTACAACGCTATCAGAAATAATGAATAGATTAGAAAATCTTAATCATTCTCTTATCCGTGTGTACATCATTAAATGTGAACGAGACTTTCTTTCTCATTAAATCAATAGGAAGTTGTGCATTTTAACAAGAAAAAAAATGCATATTTTATTAGGAACTTACTCCCACACATGTTTTATCATGATGGAATTAATTTTCGTGAAATATTCATTGATAATTTCCTAAGATTGCATAGTAATATCATTTCTGGAGGACGCCCATAAGACGAATCCAGCGTTTTAGAACTGACTGAAATCGCAAATGATACAATTGCATCCGTATTTCTTCCTATCTCCATTCACGGTATACATCAGAGGTTGCATTATAATTCCATAAGATTCGTTTCGAAACAAACACATTTTTCATTATACAGTTTTACGATTTCATAATCTATCGAACAATATATAAATAGAAGTGTTATGAGTGAACTACGAGGAACTGTCAAATATAGATTTTATTAAAGCAATTTTTCATAAAATTCGTAACAATTCGTATTGACGAATTATCATGTTCTTGAATTAATTGTGGATTTGGATACGGATGAACTTACACATCATTGCATGTGTACATGATTGACTCTCTTTCATAACGGTGAAGTTAGAGAAACTTTTGAGATTCTGACATGATGAGAAAATAGAGCAGTGATAAATGAAAACGGGTCGTTAATACAGAGGTGATCAATAGTGAGAGCTTTCCTCACATGGTTGATTGTTGTCAACATGGGAGCATCCGAAAAAAAGAATGTGCCTAATTATGTATCCAATTTCTATGATGATTCGGTGATATATAGAATATTTTATTTTATATTTGTTTGGAAGATTCGAGAGTCAGAGAATTTTGCTTCCCAAATATACATGTACGGACATCTGTCGGTGAAATAACTGCCGACAAGCGATAATTACAGTGTTGAAATCTTGGACGTAGATATGAGGATAAAATTTTCTAGTTTTTCGATGCAATAAATTCAGATTTCCACAATTCTACTAAGGTTGAGTCATCGTGAAAACCAACTCATTAGAATGAGAAATTTCTCAACATGCTGATGTATAACTGGGCAGAATTCATCAAATTTTCATGAACAACTAGGGGAAAAACAACATATAAAAGAGGAAAGTGATAATTCATGCTTATTCTCATGTAGAATCTTCTAGCCTCCGTTTCCAGTTATCTTCCTATTGTTTTATATTCGATTCAAAATTGCTATCCCTTGGAATCACTTTCTCTCCACGTATTACCCAATGTTCAATACAAACAGCCAAACCAAACAAATTATCCAAGCATTCAGCTGATTCAATGAAATTCAATTTGGAATATAAGATAGAGTACATCATATTGGTTTTCATACAATGCAGAGTCGGCTTATCCACCTCATTCACGTGATTAGACTATTGAATGAGGAACCGTTCTATGATATGGAAATTCTTTTCCACTTCTTGTTCCTAATGTTTGCCTTATGAATTCTGCTGCAGTGATCTGCGTATACATCACACGATGAAGTCTCTATGATATGTTTGGGGCTCGTAATTTCACGGGCAAGTGTAACAAACTATCTCCGCTAAATAAGTCATTTTTTCAACTAACTATATTTACACATGAAGAAAAGACACTCAACCCAATTGGCGGTTACATAGCAGTGCACGAATTCGTACCAGATGAAGAACCAATCGGATTTCACCTTTCATAACGCAGCATTGAGCCGCAGGATACTTGATTAACCAATCGCGTCCTGTGACGCTTCCGTATATACATGTACTCGAAAGTATCCTCTCTAACTTGCTCACTCACTCACCCGAACGGTGGTTAACTGCTCACTCGCCACATCATAGGCACAAAGACGCTAATGCTACTGACTGATTTTCATGCTATATCTCAACCATCATTTTTACATACTCGCAATTTTGTCGTTATAGAGACTTCAAAATAAGTATGTGTTACATATTCTGTTTCTCCTCACCTGACGAGTGAAGGAATCCACATTTCTATATGTCGATTATCTTACTGGACTCATTGTATACGTATTTATCCAGAATTTCTCATGAACTTGAGAACAATACGCATTGTTTACTCTCTGTTATTGTCATTCAGACGTAGTCACAATAAACTGTTTTCAATATGACAATATTCAATTGATCGTATTCTTATGCCGTCATTTTCAATATGTCTCTACAACATGACTTGAAATAGTGCAATTACTGATCACACGAATGGAATTATAAATGCGCGTGATAAAAACGTGTGAAAAACCGTTAAAATATGAGGTCTGAAACGTTCTTGATAAACATTTCCAGCAACTCTGAAATGATTCTCTTCATTGATGTAAGTGATAACATCCAATTAACAGACAGGAGAATCAACAATGTGGACCGCAAGAAAGGATCGGAGTGTTCATTTCGAGACATATTCAAATAAGACATAATTCGACCACATATACCCGCGAAATTATTCGCATTAAAATTGAAAATGAATTAACACTCCTACATAGAATAGTTATATGGAATTAAATAATATGCATTGCATTATTCGTACAATCCGTCAAGAGAATAAATTTTTATCTCAATTCTTGCGCTGTTTACTTTGAACATTCGAAAATGTAGTGATTTTACACTGAAGTATAACCTATAAAAATGACGATAATACGAGATATACATTCTCCTTTTACTTTAAACGATGAAGAAACTATTAATACAAATACATTTTCGAACAATATATTCCACAAAGTTTTGATAAAATGATATGAGCTCAATGGGAATCATCCGATATAGCGAAAGTAGTGAAATGTATTCGGCCGATTATTGTAACTCCCGACTGTACAAACATTCCGAAAATTTTGAGGTTATTGTTAAGGCTTTAATGATATGCGTTTGTTCATCACACTCATGTTGGAGATTCGTTAAAGCGGAAAACGAGTTCATAAACATCAGGCGGTAAGGAGAAATATCAAAAAGAAAAATACGTAATCAAAAAAATTATGAGAAGCGTCTCGGCTGTGTACCGAGCGTAACCTAACACCTGGCTCGGTCCCGGGACAAAGATAGGTGCCTATAGATTTTCACATAACGCCGAGATGGTACTGTAAGGAACCAAAAAGAAAGGAGAAAAAAATAGGTGTATTGCGATTATGTAGTTGTAGCATTGGGCATGCAGAAACCAATATCAAAAAGGGACATACATATTATTTATACTAAAATCAAATTGATTTTATGCTCACAACTTACATTTCAGACTGCTGCAGACATCATAATGTGTATATAACTTTTTCCTTCCTTTTAATTCGAAACAAAAATCGCACAGAGTATTCGTTTAATCGTTATCTCGGTGTCCATTTTGTTTGGTTAATTACTAAAGAGGCGGCAGTGCTGCCGCAAGTTACGTTGACATAAAACACACGTACACACAAACAATATGTATATTCACATGTACAGAAAATTAGTGTGAGGAAGATACACACGAATGTAACACATGTCTACACACGCGGACACACACACTCTCGCAAATTATAGACACTGGACGGCCTACGAAGCAAGAGGACAAGACGGAAACTCGAAAAAAATTCGATCGATCAGTTTCTACCAATGAATGAACATAAAAATAAATATAATATGAGGCTCACTCGCTTTGCTGACGTCACGTTTCAATGAGAAAAAACAAGAGGAAGAAACAAAATATATGTATTGGAATTCTTCGAGGTGAAAAAATTCTTATTCTTCTTCTACCCGACTTGTATGTATACAAATTAATTCTGATATAAGTATTTTTACGTATTCACAGATTCTCCACTCTTAACACTTCATGAATTACTTTCATGTATTTCATTTTCTCTTCTAGTTTCGGCACTCAAAATTTATTTATTTTTTTTCGAGAAATATTATGTATTTATTTTGGGTATATTTGATACTGAACACACGTTATCATCATATATGCAGATGCCGATAAAATTTTTATGCAATAGTTAATACGGTAAAAATTTTTCTCATGTCTCTAAATTTCATTTAATATATTTTGTGTCCTGTCTACCCTGTCTTGTGCGTCTGAAGATAACGGAAATGGAATGACCGCTGATGTAGCAGTGTTGCACACACACCGCAATACACTTTCATTGTTGGCCGTTTGTCGTCGTCGTTGTGTCGTGTTCGGCTTGAAGAATCAAGCGTACCACTACACACCACCTTCAATATATATGTATATTTATACATGTGTACATTTTTTATTCAACTCTATGTGTGCGCAGCGGAAGATCCGGGGTGAGAGCCCAGGATATATTTTTTTTCCATATAACCTAATGTGATTTGCCTGAATCGATAACTTTTATTATATAGTAGAGAATAATAGAGGGCCGTCACATACACATAAACTTATTGTATGCGATGTTAATGCCATGTCCATACGAATTGTTGTTGACCGTATGTGTGTATATATTAAATAATAAATCAAAAATCGTGGAACAATTCATTTTGGCCTTTTCTCAAACATGATATTCAATGTTCAAAAATACATTGTGTGCCTATATCATATTGAATCTTTTCAATCGATATATGTCTTATTATTATCATTTCTTTCAACAGTTACTCGCATATAACAGGTATCTCAATGTGATTCGGCGATAATCAATTTAAACAAATCAAATATAGTTAATATATTGAGTCATCATGCTTCTGATACAAAAACTTCTAATTTTGAATTGGCTCATCAGCAGTCATAACGTAAATGTCAGATGAATATTCATTCTTTATCATTCCTGAGAATAGGTTAATTACGTCATCCATTCATCATTATTTTGTCCAATATTCCGTAAACTATTATTCATGTTTTTTCTTGTTGGAGTTTATTAGGGTGTATGTATTGATCCGATGAATTGATATGGTATAGTGGTATGTAGTCAAACTTCATTCAATCACTTGAATAATTGAAGAATTCAAAAATGCCCGCCGATTCTATCGGTCGAAGTTGGAAGGAAAATATCAGGACAGCGAGTTTGGTGATGTATTTACTCCTCGGATAACTAGTATATATATTAGATTGTTATTCCTTTAATGTCATATATTCATTCTATTTTTCTATTGTTATATTGTCTCACAACCATTAATTCAACAACGATATGTATTCATTCACATCACTCATAATTTTGTAAATGCATTCAATTCATATAAATAACAATAGAGTGACATGTAAGTAACTTGAAAATGAATCAATGCAAAGAAAACAATACGGTGATTCAAAATTACCCGCCAACTTATGAGTAGAAAATCTCAGATAGGATACGGATTTTGCGACTCACTCATTCCTATAAATAATAATTATTTAGTTACTCTGCATAGTCAAGATTAGAGAATTGATGGGGTTTGATTTCATCGAGCGTAGCTGTTCGCAATTGGTCACTGTATTCGGATGAACTAAAGTTGACAGGTGGTTTGACGTTTGCACACCGCCATTACAGTCGTAGATATATATATATATATAGGAGACTGCCATATTGCTCACGATAAAACAACACACATAGAAGACAAAGTGTTCAACAATTTATTTTATTACAAAGACCTTTTTTTCTATTTTATGAAGGAGCAAATTGATTGGCCGTTAACATACCAGTTCATAAATCAATATCTATTGACATTCGACAACACGAAGAATTATTGAAATTTTGTCTTGAATATTTAAATAATAAGAGGAAAAGGTAATATTGTCTTTTTTGGAATTACAATTTTTTGACATGTACGCTGCATAGTGATGTTCTATACTTTCTCGCAACGGAATTAAACCATATGACAGGTTTCACAAGTACAGTTCGTATTAATTGATGACGATATGCAATGTTATGATTTCATTTTGTGAAACCGTTATGACATTGTAAAATTCAATAATTTTTCCGGTGACTCCAGTGTATTGACGATATGTATATATGTGTGTATACGAGTGCATTCCCTAAATATTGGCCGAATGAGTATAAATCGTAATACTCATTCATTGGATTCACGTTTCCGTGTAGTGTGTTAAGATTCCATAGTGAAATATCGATGTATGTGTATGCTCATATATTACAAGAATATCCTTTACAGTTAGAGTACAATACATAAAAAGAACGACGTCATTGAATTTATGATGACACATTTTAGTTGTGTACATGTTAGAAATTAAATAACTATATATGTGTGTATACATACACATATGCAAAATGGTTGTTCCTATTTTTTCTCTAGCATTCAATCATTATGATGTTGAGGATGATACTATGTTCATATTGAAAGATATTTGAACTAAATAACATCAAATGTCTGCGTGTATTTGTGTCGTACTCAATATTTTCATGATCTTACAATGACGTTGACAGCTCTGATTATTCATAATTATGCGAACACAATCAGTAGTAGATCCTACATAAATTCCACAGGGATTGATATTCGAATAGATCTAATATGAAGTTCTTATGGTTCATTCGTATTAATGTGTCTTCTCATTTCAGATCTCAGAATGTCTGCTGGACCTTATAATTATTCCTACATATTCAAATATATCATCATAGGTGATATGGGCGTGGGGAAATCATGCCTGCTTCATCAGTTTACTGAGAAAAAATGTGAGAACCATCTGCTTTCAACATAGATTAATTGTCATGTGATAGTACCATGTCTTGCATCACGTAATAATAAAATGACATTACTCCATAGTTATGGCAGATTGTCCACACACAATTGGCGTTGAATTCGGAACGAGAATCATTGAAGTGAATGGACAGAAAATAAAACTACAAATATGGGATACAGCAGGACAAGAGCGATTTAGAGCTGTTACTAGGTATTGTTATCGGATATTTTCGTCGTTCATCTCTCAAAAGAATATTGCAGTGACCGCGGAGAAACATATTGTCACATATCATTTTGAATATGAAAGAGAAAGGAATAGGGCAAATGATGGAAGTCTCATGCTCCCATTATTCTCTGTATGCTACATTTGTATAGAGTTCTTTCTCTGAACTGGACTGAATTGTTGAATCGAAGTTTTTTCTTCAATCGCGGATACATTTTCTATAATTTTACCGGAACGTTGCTCAAGAGAAATAAGCTGTTATTCCATTGATGGTACTTCTCGAGATCACTTGTGATGCTGTCTGGTCATTTACCACCATCGATTTTCCTTACACTGCAGATGAAATACACGAGAATACAATTATGATGTTGATTCCTGATGCTCAGATCAAACATAGACAGTGTTTCAGATTGGAAACAGTGTCTTCCTCAGATAAATAATTCTATCTGTTGTCTGATGGAATATTGCAAATGAATTTTCCATCATTCGCTCTTTTTCCTCTACTTGTAGATCATATTACCGTGGAGCGGCCGGAGCGTTAATGGTATATGATATTACCCGACGCTCTACTTACAACCACTTGAGCAACTGGCTCACAGACACACGGAATTTGACGAATCCTAGCACGGTAAAATAAAACAAATAACGGATATGATGATCATTGATCCTTACGTTATGACAGGTGTTTCTTATTCCATTTATTGATAACCATAGGTGATATTCCTGATTGGAAACAAGAGTGATCTGGAGGGTCAACGAGACGTCACATATGAAGAGGCGAAACAATTCGCTGACGAGAATGGTCTTATGTTTGTTGAAGCCAGCGCCAAAACGTGAGCAAGGATCTCTTTGTATTCAATAACCAAGAAAAACACCGATGAAAAGTGTAGAGAAAAAAAAATGTTATTCATTGTTCATTCGAGGTGTGATGCTGTTCACTTCTGCTATGTTGGGAAAAACAATTAACGCCTGGTGTTTTTCTGAAAATGAGAATATATAATCCAACTGCGACCCTCGTTGGCGCAAGTATGTAAATAATTTCATCAAATATGATTTCAGAGGGCACAATGTCGAGGAAGCATTTTTAGATACTGCTAAAAAGATATTCCAAAGTATAAGAGATGGCCGGTAAGGCAACAATTACTAAATTTCATCACTTTTCTGATGCAATATCATTCTAAAATATAATTTTTTTTCATCAATGTAACTTATGATTCAACAATTCACAGTTTGGATTTGAATGCGGCTGAATCAGGAGTTCAGCATAATCCAAGTCAACCTGGTCGCACCAATCTACAAGGGGTAACTAGCGAGCAATCATGCAGTAAAGATTCTTGCTCATGTTAGGTTGCTTCATTCTGTATATAATATGAATCACAAATGATGACTACTGATGAACGCGTATGATATTAACATTGATTACGGTAGTCATATCAACGTTCCCGCCCACTACACATACTTTTCAGATTAATTTCATTATCAATTCTTGGTGAATGCTACTTTTTCTCAAAAAACATGAATTAAAATTAATACAAGCAAGCAAGGACGAATGTAGAGTGCCATCGCGAATTAAAAATGAAGTTGATGAAAATACCATCTTCTGTAAAAACAAATTCTATCCATACTAATGTTCGGATGTAAATCAATTTTAATATGTGTAGCTTTATAACTTAAGCAATTCCGATAAAATATTCGAATCCGTAGAACTTGTGAAAATGGGCCGAAATATCATGAATTGCTCTGCGAGGAATAAGTTATTTTATTGTTTCACGTTAACAGACATTGGAATAAAAGCAGTTTCGTATACCTCTACACAAACAGAATCTTTGATCGCGCCCAAATTCATTCCTATCAGAGATTTTGTGTTGACTATACATAACTTCATTGATAAAAAATAGATATATA